>JAXCEF010000364.1:0-56215 GCA_037178605.1 Colletotrichum euphorbiae
ATTCTTAGATTATTAGAAACTTATTCTATCTATAAGAAATAGCCTAGATTATATACTTAGATATCTCTAATTAAGTATATCTCTATAACTAGTAAGGGACTACCTCTACGTATTATATATAAGGGTAAGAATATCTAGTAGTAGTAGTTTCCTCTAGATCTAATACTACATAAATCCTAGAAGTTTATAGCAATAGAAAATGGGTAGACTTCTAACTCTATAGCTATTAAATAGTTAATAGAGGTCTTTATCCCTTTAACCCAGCTAAGAGACCCCTTAGAGGTTAGATTATTAATCTTGGATAGTTATAGAAGCTATGAGATTACTGCTTTTATATATATATACTTCAGAAATAAGATATACTTACTATTCTTACTAGTATATATATTATATATCCTCTAGCTACTTAATTAGTTAGTTTTTAGGCCCCTTAAGGCAGTATATAAGAAGGAGCTTAGATTACTAGCTAAATAGGATACTAATATAGTTATAAGCAAGAGGAAGTTTATTATTTGCTATAGTAAGGCACACAAGGCAGCCCTAATAAGTAAGAATATTATTAGTAGCTGGAAATGGACTGGTTTATAGCCTATTAGTATAGCTAGACCCCTTATAAGCTCTCTACTACTTAAGAATATATTAACCCCTACTAAACCAGCTAGTTAGATCTATAAAGGGCTCTCTAATAGCAAGGCAAGCGAAAAATAGGCGGCAGATATATCAGCAGTCCCTTAGTTAACCCCTAAGAAGAGGGATAAGCTTTAGGATTAGTTTAACCTATTTAGCAAGCTAGATAACAATAAGCATATATAGCGTGTTACGAGCGGGCAGGGCAACCACTCTAGCACAAGCAAAAGCTTTAGTAATGACGACTCCGGCGTCATTGCCCCCTGTTCTGCACTATATAGTTACGCGCCCACAGTGACCAATTGCAGCGCACGTAACATAGCGCCTGCTTTTTCAGAAGGTTTAAAAGGGCTTTAATAAGAAGGTATACTAACTAGTAGTAGCCTAGCAAAAGATTAAGGCACTATAGGTAGAGGTTAATGCTAGTAGGGCTAAGAAATGCAAGAAGGTCAAAATAAACCTAAATTCAAAGTTTACTAATATTAAAGCTATTTAGAGGGCTCAAATTGAGGCTGGCGAACTTAAAAATAGTATAGATAAATCTAGCGAGTCTGAAAACCCTAGTGATAGCGAAAGTTATATCGTCGTGGCATCATAATACATATAAAAAGTGGTTGAAGTTGATGTGTATTAATGTGAGGGCATCAAAAATGGGTGGTCCGGAAGTGGGGGTGGTCCGAAAGTAGGTGTGGGACGTTATTTGCTATGAAGCGTTGGACGGAAATGAGTTGCACATCGCCAGCTTCAAAATATTCTCGAGACCTCCGAAAAGCCAGATATTTCATCATGGCGTGCGTAGCTGCCTTCGCGATCTAGGGCGCTCAAGGCTGCTAGCTCATGGGAGAAAGTAGGGAAGAAAGTCCAAGCCGAGAGTGACAATGTACGTGAGGGCATGAAACGCGAGTATTCGGTCAGCGTATCTCTGCTGGTTGCACGAGAAACAAACACACTCGTGGGATACTTTGCTTCTAAGAGTTCTGTTCTGTACCTGCAGAGAGGATGGTTGTGTTGTCGAGCTTGCCCACAACCCTCGGGCATCGAAATATCAAACCAACGCTGTATCTGGTGGGCGGTGCCTGGCTCATCAATTGCTCTGCCGCGAAGGGCCAATACTGCCTGGGAACGGCGCTGTAAAGGATGGCTGCTCAGGTGCGCACTGTAGCCCTCTTGACCCTAATCAGAATGAAAGCTGCTGTGAACCGCCTCATCCAATGCAAGTCGCTTCGTCGCCTTCAGGACCATGCTCAAACCATCGATCCGTTGCCTCGCTTAGCCCTCAACATCCATAGGAAGGAAACATATGCAAATGTCGCGTTTACAATCCGCGAGAAGCTTGAGGTATTCATACTGCGTAGTGAGACGACAGACGGACCTCTCTGCTTCCACCGAAACAAACGGACTATGTGGGAACAGCTGAATTGCCCAAAAAAAGGCCTTGCTGTTCTTCGCTTGACACAAGGTAAAAGGTGAACTACCTAGCGGTACCCAGCCTCTCAAAGATCACAGTTACATAAAGTCTGCCACACAGGACAGTTTTAACGTTTTGCGAGGCCGAAACAGCCCGTTCGATTCCAAACCCCCTCCCTCAACCATCCGCTGAAAGCGCAAATGACAGGTTCGTCCTTTTCAAGCTTCTCCGAGTGTTGCTCGCTGAACCCAAAGCATCTCGGCCAGTAGCCCTCATTGGTACGAGCCACTGTGGTGAGAGTGCTTCTTGCTGCTTCTTACGATCTGTCGACGTAGAGGATGTAAATCGGGGACTTGGCTTGTTGGGTGACCCCGTTCTTTGGCGTCGCTAAGATCGTCAGCGGTGAGAAGGCCATGATGACTCGTCTGATACCCGCGACTTTCCTGCTTGTGCTTCTCCAAGGCTTCCAGGTGCGTCGCTCAGAGCTCGTTGCACTTCTTCAGTTCGTCCATCGTTTCGGAAGCGAAGAAAAAGCACTCAAATCCTTGTTTGGCTTCGTTGCCGGGGTTCTTCTTTAGGACCTGGGTATCACAACATAACAAAGGAGGTATCCAATTAGTATGGTCCTATCAAGTAACGTTACACATCAATAGCGCGCGGTAAGACGCATAGTTGGCAGAGAATATCGAGACAGCACTAGTCATGTTGAACGAAACTGTCGAGGCTACGGTGGCGGTGTCGATAGCAAGCCTGAGAGCTGGATGTACATGGGGGTACGTTGACTCTATAAAGTGAACATACCGCACTTGCATAGGAACCAATTATATCAAGCAATTTGAAGAGCTGCAGAGGTCCCATTTATGGTAAATATTTCCGGGTCTTTTCACCTTCCGAACCGGGTTAGGCATAGAAGACCTCATGGTGAGATGTCTGTGGCTTGCGCAATAAGCGAAGGCGCGGCACATATGGCCAGAGGGAATAACGCGGAAGGTATGGAAATTGATGTTGCAAGTTCTTGTACGTCAGGCTATTCCATCGAGTCCAAGTGGACTGTAGTGCGAGGCATGCGGAGTAGCCACAACCCGAACGAGGACAAGATGGTTTCCTTCCAAATTAGACGTTTTCTGATTTAACGATTCTGAAGAATGAGTTGCAAAAGCAAACTCAAAGTATTATTGCAATCCACTCGCACTCGACGGGACACGGTAACAAGGGCCAAGCACCTCTCTCTGGCTAACGACGACTCGTGCTGTCTTAAGAGGGGCCTTTGGCCTCACGGCTTGCAGTTGCGTGTTGATGGGGGGTGCCCCGTGTTGGTTCACCTTTCTGTGAAGCGTTTCGGGCGGAGCCTTGTATCACCATCTTATACAGTATTTTTCTTCGGTATGGTCTTGAGAGCACCGATAAAGTAGCATGTATATGTTGGTGTTTAAGCCCTATCCGACAAAACCTTTAAAGGCTGTCTCCTGCCCAAAAGAACATGCAATTCCCATAGCGCCAGTTGTCGGTTAGAATGAGCAATGTGTGATAGCGCAGAGCAGACATGCCTCATGTCTCAAGAGCTGCATATACGAGGTAATGGCCAGCTGGCTTGCGTCCAATGCCCGCCACTAAAAGCAGTTTGGCTGTTTGTAAGTAGCTTAATGTATATGTGAGAATTGATCCTTCGAGATACCGCAGGTTCCACGGGGAACCTGCAGACAAGTACATCAAAGTTAGAGCATTAAATTAAATGCATGATGGGAGCCTCCCTTTGCATATAGCCGAATGCGTTCCGCGCGACAGAACCTGTCTGGGTGGCTGGTCATTTGGTGTGCACTAGTGAGGACCACATGCCGTAAATGGATCGCGCCGCGCCGAACCTATCTAATATTGACCCATACTACTGGGAACGTTCCGTAAATAACTACATACGTTCGTAAACGAAATTCAAGCATAGAAGACTGGAGAAGCTTGCTACTAAGTAGACTTAACGTTACCTGTTACAGTTAGCCGTTTTTCTCTCTACTCAGAATAAGAACATAGGTATCACACAAATTCTCCGAGTTGGCCGAGTATCTGTATGCACGAGGCCAAACAGGAGTGCGATAAATAGGGCAGAAACGACGGTCGTGGACTTGTGCAGGAGAAAGACCTGCTCCGCTTTTTACGCGGCAAAGTGCAGATTATTAAAAAAAGTCCCAGTCTTCATTAGAAGCCAAGACCTCCTGGACATGCCCGTCTGCCTGCACAGCGTACAAATCGGCGACAATTACACCTCAGTGCCACCAACTCTCAGTAAGCCAAACAGCTTCCACATCTCGCCACCTCCCAGCACATGCGGTGCCGTTCTGGGAGAGCGCCGTAGCCCGTTGCGCTCTCTACCGCCGCTCTAGCCAGCCAGAAGGCCGCCAACGGGGAGCGCTAGCTAGGTGTGACTCACCGCCTCGTCTCAAGTGCAGTGGACCGCATCGCAGTCTATGCAGCACTGCTAGAGACATGCATCAAGGGGCGGAGTCGGCGCACCGCTAATCCCGGGCGAATTCTCAAGCAACTGCAGCTCTCCCTCTAAATGAACCGAAAGGGGTTTACCGATTAGCTGCATTATCACGGCCGTCTCCATACTGTATTGGGACATCACGGTTATAAGCAGAACACTCCTGTATGCTCTGTCTCACGCCATGTATTCAGTGGGGTTTAGCGCACTAACAAAGTCAGGTGTATGTACACCTCCCCCAGTATCTCGATGGTTAGTGCGGTAGGGGCCCCAAGGTCACACGAATCAGCATAAGACAACAATGGTGGCCTCATTACGGCAATAGCCTTTTGAGATGCTGGCGGTAGTGTGAGTAATGCGAGGGGATACCATGAACAAGGGCCGGCTATAAGCAGATGCGACTAGGAGTATACCCGCATTTTCCATCAGTGCCTTGGGAGATCAATAGACCAATCACAAAGCAGACGGATGTCAAGCCTTCAACTAAAAGCCATAAATCTTTTCGTCAACCCGATGACTTGCGCTCGAGAATTCTTTCATCCGCTTGCTGCAGTGTGCATCCCTCTCTTCCTCTCTCAACATCAATCAAATTTAGCAACTTGGTTCACCCTCACTCCGATAAGCTTGCCTACCAACGCATCCCGCCATGGCGGCGTTGGGCACCTCTTCCAAACCCCGGATGAAGCTTTGAGGCCGTTTCTGGAGTTTGTCGGGAAGTCTTTGCTCGACCTTCTCCGCGATGACCCTAGCAGCAACGACAAGCTTATCCTCGACGCACACCTAGTAGCTTCTGACTTTGATGGAAAAAAATCTTTCTCGCAGAATCATCCCTCCCTTCTGCAAAGGCTCGTGCAGAGTGCCTCCAATGATGTGCGCGTTATACTGAAGTTCAGTCAGGGGCTTTCGAATAATTATCGATGAGAACAAAGCTGAGCTGGAGGATCTCCAAGACGAACCAGAAGGAAGGAGATACAGACTCGGATCGACCCGGAAGCTGAAGATACTTCGAGATCAGACGGAAACAGCGAAGGTATCCTCGCTCCCTCGACTGTTTCGCCTACTCGTCCGAAGCCCCACGACGCAAACCCAGGCGAAGCATCGGTGCAAGATGTCAACATGTCGGGGCGGTCTCTTCCCGCAATCCTGGAACAAGGCCATTGCGACAACCATCTTGCGCCATTGAGACAAGACATCGCTTTAGCTCTTCGTGTTTTTGATTCTACTTTCAAGCTCACGCAGCAGCTTCTAGGCGAAGAGCGTATGTCGCAAAGAGGCCATGGCATTGTCACAGCTTGCGGTTCTTTCATTGGTGAACAATTCCTTTTAAACGCAATCTCGTTGCGGAAACTGGCGAGGTCATTCGTACGCCTTCGGAGCCCTTTCAAGTGGCTAACCCTTGCCTAGAGAATTGCAAGAGATACTTCGTAGGAACAATGACGAAATCGCAAAGCTATACAATGAGGCAGAAAGGCTAGGCTTGAACTCGCGAGACTATCGCGGGAGGGACTCATCATGAGAAGGACTTGACGAAAGTTGTCGTTTGCAGAGCTCGGTGGACAGAGAGACTCTGCACAGACGTTACTGGGCCAGACACCTGTGATGTTCTCATGTCTCTTAGCTTGGCGGATCAGGCCGCCATTGACCATCGCGTGTCGAACGCGAACGGTCCGCTTAGATGATCAATAGCGTCCAACCGAAGCGGCTGTGGCAGGAATGCAAAAATCTGCGCAATGCCGACGAGCGCACCGTCCAGATGATACATGGAAACTCAAGCCCTGGCAGCCCGCTTGCTATGCGCAGGGGAGCACGTGGTACTTTCAGTCAGCCTTACTTCAAATCACCACAGCGAATCCGAATTGGGGACAGCTTCTTACATCGGCAGCAACTGGCTTGATTCGCGAATATCATTCGGTTCAGCGTGAGGTCTCCATTACGGGCATTCCATTGCTCTATATCCTACTCTGTGTTTCACTCTCCAACCTCGGAGCAGATATAATTTGTCTCTAACGAGGAGACTTGTGAAATTGTGAAGCTCATGTGTTGTCCTTATAGACTTGAGATTGAGATTGACACGGGTATTGTGAAGTTGCCATTCCAGGTATGGCGCAGCACTGTCTGTAAATCGGAATGAGTATGTTTCCTCTTACAAGCACATAGGTCACGATTCGAGAAAGTGGAACAATGATTTGGGGTCACCACTGGGTAGCTGACAGGAGGGTGATCTGTGGGGTTGCATGGAAGGGCCGTAATCTGCTGTCTCGATGCCTGTTCAATGAGCTGGCGTCGTCTCAATCCATTGCGAATAAACACTTTGCGTCTGCGGCTCCTGCGATAAGACCGAATTCGTCGAAACCTAGCTTATGTCACACAACTCCCATCAGAAGTACTATTTTTCCAGGTACCCCAGAGACAAGAGATTCGCGCAGCTTGGCCTTAGCTTTCTGTTTCTCGACGTGCCTCAGCACTTCCGTTGTGGCAAAAGACGCGATCCCAGATATTGAGTTTTCGATTATCCTCTGAACGTGGTTAAAGTCTCCGCATGTCTCTTATAGAGAACCACTAAATTGTCTGTTGTTGAACTTCTCAAACTTATTGTTTAGATAATCTAATAGCTTAATTTTCAGAAGCTTGTCTCGCAGCTGGGTTGGAAGCATATCGACTTTGTCAGCTGTCTTTTTCGGATATAGGCTAATCGATTGTAGGGCGAGAATTAGCGATCCAAGTTGCAGACCAATGCAGTCACGTCTCGAATATCTGCACTTTGACCTATTGTCGAATGGGCCGGCTCAGCCTGCAGACGATCCGACCTAGCTAGCAGTGCGTTAAGGTAATTATATATAAGCATAAGCAAGTTGTTAGTTATGTTATTCCTAGCTTGGAGTATGCTGTCTTTTATGGTGCGTTAGTAAATGGTTTGGTGGAGGTGAGGCATGATACTTACCTTCCGTGCCTGGTGGAAGCATGGCTTTTTTGACCACGTCATAGCGTTCGGACACGCCGCTAGGCTGACCCTGCGACATAAGGGTACTACTGAATGCAAGCTTGTTTCTAATGTGGTTGAAAACACTGACTAGCCCGTATTCCCAGGCAATCCATAACCAATCGATTTTAGTTCCTATTTCATTGATATTCAATCTCTGCTAGTTCAACTAGTGCCTCAGCCACGGCATAACGATATGCGTGAGATCGAACTTGTCCGTAAATATGGCGTGGTCTTTCATTTCTCTTAGGGTTAGAATCGCTGGGACCCGGTTGAAGCGCAGGTGAATGATGTCCATGACGATTACTACCGTAATGGTGGTATCTTCTGTGTAGTCCAGTGTGGTAGTCTTTTCTTGGCCTTCTGCGAACGGACTAGACAATAAGGTGGTCCACATAGTGGACGCCCGTCGCATTGCGTCTGAAGAGACCGAAAGAGTATCGCATACGGCGGATCGTTCGTTTTTGACGAGGATCGCTATGTCGCCACAGCTGTTGTCGAAGTCCATGTCGGTCGCTGACTGAGGACTGGTGTTTAATTCAGCCCTGGCCAAATTCATTCTATTTGATGTAAGCAGAACCGCGTTGCGTAGGAAGCATTGGTGGAACTCACAGTGAAGTGGCTTTAGAACCGAGATGTCACCCACAACGTCGGTAGGGTCGGCAGTTTTTGATGGAACAAAGCCTGCCTGGCCGACTCAACCTGAACCAGCTCAGAGTACGGGCCTGCTTTCAACCTATAACTCTCCGTAAAGTGCGAAAAAAACACCTCCGCATCAGTGGTTGCGCGAGCGGGACCATCCAGTGGGCGGGCGGAATTGATCTAGCACCGCCAAGCCCGTTGGGCACGCTGTCAATGTCCAGGGATCAAGGGCCACTTCCACGGAAGCGCCCAACGAGCGGCCACAGGTGCGTACTGCGCAGTATTCACCTTGTCCTAGAGCAGCTAGCTACCTGGTGGCTCTGGCGTGGACCCCGCTGCGGCGAAGGCCGGGTTTGACGACAATTTGGTATTCCTTGCTTCACGGCAAGCTAGTAAACTGGGCGGAAACCCTGCGCGGCCCGCTTCCCGCTGACAACCACGCTCGTATCTTTTCCAATCCCGCAAGATCATGGCTTTCCTTTGAGATGATATAATCATCACCCTCTTCCTTCCACCCAACCGATCCACCGCTCGTGCCCATCCTGTCGCCCGTTGCGCGGCAGGACCCGAAGTCTATCAACACCGGGATCCCGTCTCTGACCATCACGTTCATCGGACAAAGGTCGTTATGTACTAAACCCCTGCTGTGCAGACCCTTCACGATCGATGTCAAATCTCTCATGAACGGCTCCGGGTCGACAGACCCAAGACCGAATTCTAGAAGGCGATAAAGACTCTGACCCTCCACCCTGTCGAGGACAATGCCAGTGGTGCGGCCTCTCTTGACCCGGCAGCCATGATATCCGACAATGTTGGGAACTGGGTTCCTGGATATAATTTCCAATGCCCGAGCCTCGTCAAGGAGAAGGTCCCGCAACTGTGAGAGCCCCTGGCCATCTTCGCCTTTGAAGAAATAATAGTCATGTAGACTCGGCCTTTTGATATACAATTCTCCGTCAAGATGTCCCGGGGCAACTGTGAAATGACCAGGGAGCTCGGGGTATATGTGCTCGTCAGGAATTTCGTCAAGTGCTGCTTCGATCTCTGCTGGCGTGACGTCTTTGCTTGTAACTTTGTCGATTCTTCCAACATACGCGACGTCATCGTTGCCGAAGGCTGCGAAGCCACAATAATCGATCGTGGTGCCAGAGGTGCACACATCCCAACATATCAAGGTTTTTCGTAGGGTAGCTAAAGATGGGGTCATCATGGATTTTATGGATGTGGGAACAGAAGTCTAGGCGCGGCAATGGCCAGGTATTTGTATTACTCATTTGTGGGGTCCCCCCTCTGAACAGGGGACATTAGTCAGACTCAGCCAGCTCAGAAGGTCCAACATCGAAGGTGCGAGCCGGGGTCCCGGCTCGGGGCATAGTACGGCCGCTCCGCCCCCAGGCTGGCCTTGGCCAACCCAGCCCAAGGTATCTTCACCTCCCGAAAAGCAACCCCATTGTTACTACGTTCGACCCCTATGCAAGAATAACAGTTGACCGAACCACACGGGCGTCGGGAGGCCAGGAAAAGGTATTTGTACCGCAGGATCTCGGGGACATCAGGAACTCGATCAGGATTGGAAGAGCTCTGGTTCAAGTCACGTGATGAGATAAGAGATTAGATTCGTGCGCCAAGGATACGGAAGGCCAGCGTGAGGCAAAGCTCAGATATGGAGGCAATAGCCCGAGACGAGAGTTAGGTTTAAATGCTAATACCACCAGACTTCGTAGAGATTCTTGCCCGAAGAAGCAAAAAGTGACCGTCTCCTACGAGACACCTCTGTGACGACAACTAACAAAGTCCAGGTGGCTTTATGGAAATTAAGCGAGCTGCGAAAAGATTGTTGTCGCAGCTCGAGGGACATCAGTAATACCTGCTATCACCTCGAACGCTACCTGCTGAAGGAGAGGACACGCGTATGGAAAACGCGGCGTCACACGCCGTGCCCTGTGCTAGACAGCTCCCGAAGCAGTGCTAGTATCCCCCTCAGGCACGCTACACAAAACACCTAGGTTTGCGCCAGCGGACCATAGTTCACGAATTTGAACACCGGATAGTAGTTACCCAGCCCTCGGGCACCATGTGAGTCATCTTTCTGACTTTGTCAATGTTGTACGGGTAGGTTTAGGTGAGGCGGACTCGCGAAATCGAGTTCAGAAAGCGAAACTTCACTGTCTTTGCCACAATTGTGGTCGGTGAGATGGGTGCGTCGGAGAGCACACAACCGTGAGATCTGTGGAGTAGCCCACCAGCCTGCAGGAGACCGTACGCAGTAGACTGGCCGAATTATTGACAAGATTTACAGTACTTTCACCCAAAGTGCTGGCCACATCGCCTGGGGTGCTTCTGAACCTGTGGATCGAGTGAGATACTTCTGAGGCGACGCATCCTATGATGCAGCACCAAAGACCTAAGGTTGACAAATGGCAGCGTGTGCCCTCAATCTCGCCCAGCGCTTAGGGCAGCTTCAGCATCGAGGCCTTTAGTGTGACAAGTGCAAGACGATGTGATCCCGGAAATCATGGCGACCATTTACTGATGCAACAGCAAGCACAGTCTTGCCATTGAAATTCGCGACACACCAAGTAAGTATTCTGGTATTGGGCAAGGCTGAAAGCTAGCATCGCTATATCGGAACACATTATTAATCATTGCCATCGCAACGTTCCTTTCTCTTGACAACGTCTTGTAGTCTTTCTACTGGGACGCATTTGCAATAAGCGAGGAGTGGATTCAAGCATGCAACCGCCCTTCGAGAGCACCCATCATTTGCTACGAAAGTCTTTCCTGGGAGGCCTGCGCCTGATGCTCGGGCGGCAGGTCTGCGAGGCTTCGAGTCTCTCCAAGGGCAGCACGTTACTTTCGCGGCTTCTCTTGTTCAAACAAAGAATGTTCACTCTGGCCCGATCTTCTCTCTGGTGATAAAACCAGCCGTTTTAGACAAAGGATGCCGCCTGTACCGTCGCTTCGGGCCTGACCGATTTCTTAGTCTGGCGACCCCATCACCGAGCTCATGGACCGCTCCCATTAACGATCCTGACAAGTCCGAAGAAGTCATCCGCTGGCTTTCGTCTTGTTCGCATCGTCTCGCCGGCAGGCAGTGGCGGGCTTTTTATGCGAGAGATTCGGGGCGAAAGGTACCCCAGTCGAGCAACTCCCACACCTCCGGCTTCTGGGGTGGCTCTCCAGAAACGCTCCTGAGCCAGGGAATCGGAGAACAAGCGGCAGCAAAGTCGCTCCCATCTTCAGCAAAATGAGTCAACGTTATCTGAGAGATGGCCTTCGGCTATGGACCAAGAAGCACGCTGGCCTGGCTCCTACAATTGGATCGCAACGACCATCAACCTCATCTCAAGCTATTCGCCCGCATCCAGCTTAGACTGAGCAGAACGACCGCAGTGGCTGTCCTGGACAAATATCAGACACGACATAGATAGGAAGATGTCGCATCACCAGTCGGAGGAGCACCGGACCCTCGAAATCAAGGACTTTGTTGCAGAGCCTCGATCCGCAAGCCTCAACATTCAGTTTCTTCCTATTTTAGACGACCGTGCCAAAGACAAGCAAAGAATGAGAGAAGTGGTGGGAGAGAATTTTATACGTCAGCTCAGCGACGAAATCGAAGCCCAGAAAAA
Source organism: Colletotrichum euphorbiae (assembly GCA_037178605.1). Lineage (NCBI taxonomy): Eukaryota > Fungi > Ascomycota > Sordariomycetes > Glomerellales > Glomerellaceae > Colletotrichum > Colletotrichum euphorbiae. Next base: position 11,763 of record JAXCEF010000364.1, read on the forward strand.
CGCAATCAAGCATCCGTTGCAGTTTCGGCAATGGGTAAACGAGAACGCTTACGCTAGGAGGCAACGTTTGGCCCAAGGCGGCATGCCGTTCCTGGCTGGCCTCCCGGACTCCGAAGAAGAACAGCTCAACTATCTCGTCGATGGGGGGTTCGAGCCTACCAGACAGAAGTCCGCGCAAGACAAGATATGGGGGCTTCGGCACAAGAAATGTGAAAATCTGGGGAAAAAATGAGCAACATGATCCCCAACTCGGCGTACCTGTGTATGGTAATCGACTACTGGAGCATTCTGGAAGAAAACGAGGTGCACGTATGCTTCTCGTCTCCATTTCGAACCGAAAGCTTCTCGGACGCCATGCTGCACGGGCGCAATGTTGTTGTCGCCCGATCCCCGGCACATCTGGTCAGCGGTATCCAGCGAGTCAAAGCCATCTTTAAGCCGAAGCTGCACGCACTGAAAGACGTCATCGTGTTTCCGACGAAGGGAGACGTTGCGCTTGCCGACAAGCTTTCGGGCGGCGATTACGACGGAGACAGGGCGTGGGTGTGTTGGGAACCCACCATTGTGTCTAACTTCGAGAATGCGACTGTCCCGACAAGGCCGGACCTTTCTGGGTTTCTCAGGAAGGATGGGGCGTCATTCGGAGACCTCACTCGACAGGTCGGCAAGTCCTCGGCGGCTTCGGCAATGATTACACGCAGCATTGCCTTTGAAACACAGCCCAAATTCTTGGGAACCGTCACGAAATTCAAGGAACGTCTCTGTTACATCATGAACGATGTTGACAACGAGCAGGCCCTATGGCTGAGCACACTTCTTGGGAGTCTGGTGGACCAATCGAAGCAGGGGTTACAGTTTACAGCAGGCGACTGGCAAAGGTTCCGAGACAAACTCCTGAGCAGCTGTCAGGTCCGTATGGTGGGAGAAACGGCGTATGAACGAAAGTCCTGGACGAGCAGAGAGGACCCTGTTCACATCATCAATTTCCTGAAATTCGAGGTTGCCAAAGCCGCTGTTGAGGAGGAACTACGCAAACTCTCCCAGGCAATGAATTTGAGTCCTGGTTCCAGCCGCGAGGTAGCACTCCTGACGCCATGCGAAGAAAATAACGGGGCCCAGACGGCGGAGTATTGGGACGATGATCTGGTTCTCCCGTACAAGGACTTGGTAAAGTTGGCGTCGACAGATCTGGTGGTGAAAAAAGTCTTGGCGAACATGAGAGAGGACTTGGAAATGATCAAAACGAAGTGGGACAGCAGCCTGGTCCCAGTCACAGATGAAAGTCAGCGCCCAGGCTTGATGGTGGAAGTTTTCAAAGAGTGGTGCGCCATCCGACCTCGGGCGGACGCAGAGCTTAGCCCTGCGGTTATGACATGGTTGGAACCATCTTATGCATCTGAAGAGCACTCCACTTGGGCTTTGCTTCGTGCCAGCACTTCCTTCAAGTGTTGGTATCAGAAACCAAAACTTGTATGGCGCATGGCTGGTATACAGCTGCAGTTCATCAAGTCAAGGGCGCGGCGTGGTCAGGTTCCCGTCAGCGTTGTGCCAGACATGTACGCGGCTCTGAAGCCTGACGGCAAGTTCATCCGTCAGGCCGTCTCCAGAGTGGGGGAGGTCATGGAGTCTGGTGTTGGAGTTGATGAATAAACCGCAGGCGATGGATGGGATGTTTGATCATTGCTGTCACTGGCGTTTCCTGCACGAACAACACTCTGTACGTAGGGCGACATCGTCTCGGCGTTTGGCAACTATGTGTCACAATGAGGACCCTGGACTCAAAGTCAATGTTCTAAACGATATAATCACTGAAGTACGCATTCCGTTCTGCCTTTTCTGCCGTCCACTTGCCATAGAATAGCCCGCCACATCTCCGCATTCTGCATGCCCCCTCAGATATAGTACATCGTGTCCCTCAGGTTCGGATGCACCTGGATGGCGTTCGATGGCGTGGCAGTCTGAGACGCGCCTGTGGCCGTAGACGCCGCGTCCGATTCATCGAACAAATGAGGACGGTGCAGACGTGCTCGTTCACACACGATGTCTGCGTAATACGCCGGCGGGCAAATGCTGACCGCCTTGGTGGCGCGGCCGAACAGGTAGCACATGTTGTGGGTGAGCTTCTCCAGCTGATCCGCAGCGGGGGCGCCGACGCCGTACTTTTCCCTGAAGATCTCGTCTATGATCACGGTGTAGTGAGCCGGGCGGGCGGTTCCCTTGAGAGCCGTGTGGGCAGTCAGGAAGAAGTCCCAGGTGCGCGCCTGGGTGATGCCGCGGTCGACGACCGTGCCGTTCTTGATGTTGCGCGACTTCGGGTCCATGTTCTGTTCAGATGCAGGGTAAAAGCGCGTCTGATGACGCTTGACCGACATGATGATGGCTAGCTTTGGACGCTGCTTGGGCGGATAGAGCTGGTCACACGCCTTGCGGATCATAGGAAGCTCGACCTCGAGGACTTGGGTGAACTGGCTTTCTGAGACGCCGTCGCGGTAGATGACGATGAACTCGGGGAGTTTATTCTGGTTGCGCTGACGCCACAACAGCAAGCGAGACTTGAAGTGCGCCGTCAACTCGTCCCCGAGCATCTCCTGGCGGGAGGGCTGCTCCCACGCGACAGCCGGCCACTGTCCGAGGTCTTTGTCAACGCTGGCAACCATTCCGACGAGACTGGGCGCTGCGCTTCTGTCGTCGGGCATGTTTGTGGGATGCGTGACGTCGTATCCGACGATCATGGCCTTGCCCGACGTGACGATGTCGATGGTGTCCTTGACGGCGTGGTTGTTGCCGCCGTTCTTGAGGTTCCATTTGAGACTGATATTAGTAAAAATCTGGGTGTTGTTCTGGAGGAACTTTCTCTCCACGGAGCATATAGTGTGGAAACCGAACTGGACGTCGGCGAGAGACTTGACGGCACCGTAGAGCGTGGTGTCCTGTCTGGGTAGGATGACGAGCAGGAAGAAGCCTTTGGTGGTGCCCTTCGCCTTGGTGGTGTAGTCTGCTATGGCTGCGAATGCTCTCCTGATGTCCTCGGTGGCGGTGCCGCGACTGATGGTAATCTGGTGAGCGGTGTTCGGAGCCTGCGTGTCGATAGCAACTCCACTTTCATTGAGGAACTTGACGAACTCCCTGATAGACTGTGCAACTTCGTCGGCAGACACCCTGGGATTCGGGACTTCCGTGATATGGACCCAGTTCCAGTTGGTGATCTTCGGGCCCGCCCTGGCGAATTTGACACCGCTCAGATTCCACGAGCCGTTGCGAGTGTGAAGAACTTTGTTGTTGGCATATGTTATGACGGGTGGTGGAAGTTCGCGGGCGATGACGGTCAACAGCCTCTTGTCTATGGTGATGCTGAAATCCTTTAGTATCGGCTCGTCAAGGCCTAACGCCGCCGCGCTGTCGCGCTCAAGTGAGAGGGCGTTGGTAAAGGGAGAGCGGCAGGCAAAGTTGAGCATCGCCGTGGTCTCGTCTCCGGAGAGCTTGGAACGGACAGCCTGGCCGGCGATAATGGTGCACCGCTCCGCCGGGAAGAACATGGGCTTGGAAGCGGTGCCGAGGTTGACTAGGGGCAGGCTCTTATCCGGGGCCTGCCTATACTTCCATTGCCAGTATTGTGCGACGGAGTAGACACCAGGCTGCTTGTTGCCTAGGACCTTGGTTTGGCCCTCTGCGGGATCCAGCTGAAAACGGACCTCCTGCGGGCCGCCATAGACGAAGCCTTCGGAGAAAAGGACAGTGCTTCCGAGGGGAGGTCTCGTGAGGTCTCGCGTGCATGCAAGGCTGTGAATCGCTTTCTTGGCTGTGACTTCCTTGCCGTCGGCGGTGCGAAACCGGACAGTCACGCGGGTCTTGGCGAGGAACTTGGACAAAGCACGCAACCTCGTGTAAGCGGTCTGGTGCGCGTTGATATTGCCAGTGCCGAATACTTCGACGCCGGACCACCTGCAAAGGTCGCTGACAAGCACATCGGTCTTGAAGACGCCGTGAGTGACGTTGACGTTCAGCAAGGTCCTGCCGGTGGCGAGCCGGACGCTCTGAAAAAATCCTCTGATGGCCGTGAGGGGGGCCTTCTGGCCGAGCGGCGCCGAGGTGGCCCCGGGACCGCACGGGAAGTAGCGACCCTTGCCAACGGCGGCGACCTCGTCGTTCGCGCGTGGGTCGTGGCCGAGAACGACATCTAGGGCATTGACGGACGTCTCGAAGCGCGGGAAATGCGCGTCGTCGGGATCGCTGGAGTCGACCATGTCTCGGAGGTACTGGGCCATGGCAGCCAACGGGGCCTCAGTCTCACCGACGATCTTGACGTTATAAAGCTCCTCGCGCGTGGCGCTTTCGTTCTTGAACTTGATGACGATAGGGTTCTTTGCAAGCTTTAGCCTGTTGAGCGAGACGAGCTGGGACTTGAACTCGGTTGCCAGAACGGCCTTCGGCTCAAGACGTTGCAGCTCTGCGAGAGCGTGCTGCAGGATGATCTTGAGCTTGCGCTTCGGGACACTAGTAGGGGGCCCGTTGCCGCCGCCAGCGCCTCCGCCTCCGCCCTGCGCTTTGCCCTTTCGTTTGCTCTTTGGGTCGTCCGCCGGTTCCTCTGCATTCTCGCCCTTGCGGACCTCGAGGTTGTACCGGTACAGGACCAAGGGCTTGATGGCCATGCGGAAGTAGTTGGCCCAGACGATGATCTGCCTCCCTTTGGTCCCGTAGGCCGGCCGACGGGGCATGTGAGAGACGGTCGAGTCGGTGAGCTTCATGCTGCCCATCTTCTTGACGAGAGTCTGGTCTGCGGATCGGTGCCTCTCGATGATGGCGTTCTCGAGGTTGGTCACATCAGTGTCAGGTTGCGGTATGGCCGAGCCCTGTCTGAAGGGTGTCATTGTCGAGATCATCACGTAGAGCAGCAACAAACGTACCCGTAAAAGGTGTAGGCCTCGCCTTCGAATGCGTCACGACGAGGAGCGAAGCCGCCGCAGGCCCCTCGTCCACGACCGCCATCGCCTCTGCCTCCTCTGCCGAAGCCGCCCACGCGTCCACCGCCGTCTCCTCCAAAGCCGCCGCGGTCGCTGCCTCCTCCACCAAAGCTGCCGCCACGGCCGCCACGGCCACCACGTCCACCACGGTCCCCTCTGAAGCCGCCGCCGTCCCCACGGGAGCCACCTCCACGGCCTCCGCGGTCGACGCCTCTACCGCCGGAGAAGCCGCCGCCGCGACCACCGCGACCACCACGATCACCACCGCCACGCCCTCCTCGAGCCTGACCGCGTCCTCCACGTGCATCAGCCATGTTGAATCGAGTTGCTAGGACGGTTGCTTGTGAACTGTGTTGTGAAGTCCGCCGTGAGATGGATCGTGGCCCCGCTGCTTCATACTCAAGAACGATGTCCCCGCCCAACCCCGCCTTCCTGCTAGCTAGATCCTGGCTCCCGCCGCAACGTGGCGGGCAGAACAAACCGCTGTTGTGGGGCAATAAACGCTCGTCAGTGCGAGGGCGCACGCCCCAAGCCACCAGACCATCCGCGAGCCGTGGGTTATCGCCACTTTAGCCATGGGTCTCGGCCGGTTCCGACCTCACAAGCCAGGGCCGTCCTGGCTGTGCGTCGCCGCTGTTCCTTCCGTCCCGCACCGTGCGGATCCACTGCCGATGGCAAGGCCACCCTGCGGTTAGCTGTGCGCCCAGCAGCTCTGGGTCTGAGGGGCTGCCAACTGCGAGAGTGGACTGCCTCTCGTGAGGCACCACTCTGCAACCCTTGCCGCTGCGCGTGCCTGAAGCGACATTGCGCCGTGCTCATTATAGCCAGGACAGCGCTATATCAAGTGGCCCGCGTCGCGCCGGGGCAGGCAGCTAGTATGCCAAAGGTACCCAGTACTCTTGTGGAGGCAGCGCGACGTATTGCCCCACAGCAGCTGGCGGGCCATCCCCCGCCCGTCTTCTCCGCACCCATACGACGTCCGTCGCGGCCGCGGAGCAGAACGCACATCAACAACCCGCCCCGATCGGCGTGCCGAATACATCTAGGTAAGGCCTCCAGGTAGTAAGACCCGTTGGAGCAACGCTGACCTCCGTCTGCGCTCGGAAAAGCACCCGACGCAGTAGCAGACCCAAGCACCAAGTCGCGTCCGGAGCCGGCGACGCGGCAGCAACGACACACCCCACCGGCCGTGCACACCGGCAACCCGGTCCACGCTGCGACGAACATGATGTCGACCTCCCAAGACGGAGGCGCAGAGCCACAGGCATGGCATGGATTATTGCAAATCCGAGATAAAGGCCCCTCGTCTGCCGACCCTGAGAGTCTGATCCTTGCTGAGGTAGAGCGCCTGATGGCTGAATACACGCGAGGCATCGACCCAAATCTGCCACGCAAGCCAAAGGGCAAGACGTACTACGTGGTATGGAAAGGGAAAAAGCGCGGAATATACACAAGCTGGCCTCAATGCAAGCTACAAACATCGGGGTTTTCAGGTGCTCAATGTATGTCTAGCAGACGTAGGCCGCGCTCAGAGACATTCTGCTGACGCGTGTCCACAAAGTCGAGGGCATAAGGACGTTCCAAGAGGCTGTGAGTTACCCACTCTGGGGAGGGCTCGTCTAATATGCATCAGGAGGGCAAACTTCGAGACGAGTTGATCAAGGAAGTCTCACGGAGCCATCCTAGGTCGACAGCAGAAACTAGCGACGTTCCGCGAGCGGTGGCTTCTTCACCGGCCCTCTCCCATCGCGACACTCCAGACCGCGACCATCCCGCAATCATACGAAGCCACCCGCACGCCAGCCCCGCGCTTGAGACTGCAGCCGTCAATGGCCCGGTTAATGATGGAGGGGGCCGACCTGGAGTGGCAGGCGCTGAGGGTCAGGAAAGACAGCCCTTACACATACCTGGGGACCCTCCCCTCTGCCCGGAACAGCAGAATGCAATCGACCTTGCCATGCAGGGTCACAACCTGTTCATCACGGGGTATGCTGTGACAAGTCTCCCCGAATACCTCGTTGGCTGACTGCGTGACTAAAGGTCGGGCGGGTGCGGAAAATCTGTTTTAGTTAGAGCCCTCCACAGGATGTTCAATGCCCGCTATCAAGCAACGAACAAGACGGTGCACCTTCTCGCGCCCACCGGCCAGGCCTCCATCAACATTGGCGGCAGAACCACCTACAACTACGCCGGATGGACGCCCGAGGACGCGAAGAAGCCCCTGTATGGCGATGGCAGTGTCGTCGACAAGGCGCGTGGCCAATATATGTTTAACTAATACTCTAATACAGCAGTCCTCATCATCGATGAAATCAGCATGGTGGAGAACCAGTTCTTTGAGCGCCTTAGCTATGTTATTAGCGTCATCTGAAAAGACAAGAGACCATTTGGGGGCGTCCAGATCATCGTGGTCGGAGACTTTTGCTAGCTGCCGCCCGTTAAGCTGTTCTAGTACTGTCTCCAGTGCGGTAAGGAAATGAACTACCTAAATGGTAGATGGGCCTGCCCCGGGGGGCATCTTCCTGAATTCGAGGCTCCGGACAAATGGGTATTTAAGGCTCCTGAATGGGAAAGATGCAACTTCAAATGCGTGCGGCTAACGAAAATCCACCGTTAGTTGGATGAGGCGTTTATCAAAGTCCTCCAGAAATGCCGGCTCGGCCAGTATCTCGATGATGCCGACGCAAACCTTCTCCTCGCCCACCACGCTGAAGCTGAGAATGGAACTGAGCTCAAGTCCACCTGTGAGTAGGTCGACCAGCGCAACCTTGAAGAGTTTGTTAAGATCCCTGGTTGTGTTCATGAGTATAAAGCTGCTGATGCTTGTACTCTCGCCAGAGGGGAGACACGGTAGCCCCTCGACCGCCTTCACGAGCACCGCTATCCTCGAGAACTGCAGCTAAAGGTGGGCACGCCCGTCATACTGCTCGCCAATGTATGTTTCATAGCCTGAATCCGACTCTTCACCTACGGGCTGACGCTATTTCAGGTTGATCTAGACCGCGGTCTTTGTAATGGGCGATAGGGCGTCGTAGTAGGGTTCGTACCTAGCGACATGATCCAAGAGCCACGACCACCGTTGCCGCAGAACTACCAAGATGACTATGACGGCTATCGCGCCGCGACGGAGAGATATAACCGCATTGTGGATTATCTCAAAAGCGCATGGAGCAAGAAGGATATGTGTAAGCGACCTGTCTCTTAGCAGCGGATGCCACGCTTGTCAGCTTTCATTGACGAACTACAGTTCCTAACGTCAAGTTCACAAATGGCGAGAGTCAGGTCATCGGACCTAATTGCGCCGTTATTGGGTACGGCGACCGGTCGCCTTACAGCTACCTATCACGAACATAGATCCCCCTAACGCAAGGCTGGGCCATGACTATTCACAAAAGCCAGAGTCTCAGTCTTGACCGCGTTGTTGTTGATCTTTTACGCATTTTCGAGCACGGGCAGGCGTATGTGGCGCTGAGTCGAGCGCGGAGTCTCCGCGGCTTGAAGGTGGAAGGGGCCGACGCATCCAGGTTGAGATCCATATTTCGGTTGGATGATGCGGTGAGGGCTTTTATGAGGAGTATTGATGAAAATGATATAGAAGATCAGCCCGCAGATGCAGGGTTCGCAAGATCGCATCCTGTCGAGCGGTAACGACTTCATCCTCAGCGTTTGTGCCTCTGGACCAGTAGGTTCTCAGGAGGGAGCCTGATAGATGGGGCGATTGAAAAGGCCAAACAAAAGAAAGCTGCTTAGTCACTTGATTAATTCATGACTCGGGCTTGCTTCTACCGTATGGTTGATTAGATGCCCCCTATGGCGAACTCTTGGCGGATGTGGTCTTCAGCCATTATGACACATTCGGGAAAACAATCAATATGTACCTTTCTACGACATGTGCTCGGGATATGTTTACTTCAGAATGGTCTATCGGCGGCACCTCTACATTGAATAAGCTAAAGGGCCAGCCCCTTACAACAGCTTGAAGATAGCATGGTCCATTCTCGATGCTGGTGTAGTGCTAGCACGCTTAAGATGGTGTGGCCACTCCAATCAGATTTGGCCATGCGGTGCTGATGGTAGCGCAGGCCGACAGCAAGACCAGTGTTGTTACAGATGCCTTCCACAACATCCCCAATTACCGACTCCAAACCCATCAGTCACTTATAACCATCGCCAGCCATAGGTTATCGGAGAAAAACAGAAGTCAGCCAAGTTCAAAATCCCACTAACCACTCCATGTCGATTCGTATGTAAGACGACCATATATTTCGCACCACAGCCGTCACTTAGAGGTTACAGCCATATCGAAGATACTCTCCGCAAGTTTGAGGACGCACGGAATTAGCTCGGCCCTCCAACTAGCATCGATTCTCTTCAGCCCGTTTCCTTCCGTTCTTCTGCCCATCAGCCTAGAATTTGAGCAACAGGAAGTCCCCATTCTTCGCGTTACTTAGCCATCAGTTGAAGTGCAGGTTAGGCCTGGGCTGGCCTGGCCAGGCGGACCAGTCGGGGCTGCTTGGCAGGCTGAGCCTGCAATGAGGTTTGCGCGGTGGCTTTCTTAACAATTGGACGATTAATCCTTGCTTACTGGGCATGCTGGCGGTTGTGGGTTTGGTTCCAAGGCTAGGTCAGGCGGCATTGCTGGCATACATTCCCTAAATCCAGCATCTCCGAAGCCTCAACGCCGGGCTTCTCGCGGGGCCGCTATCAATTGTGCCGACTTTCGAGTCTTCTCCTGCTTACCCGGCACACGCTTAGACGTGTTGAACTTGAGGTGCTCTTCGTTCAACTCGGGGTTGGCTGCCATGACCTTCTGACGGGCGTCCTCCTCCGCCTTCCGAACTTCTTTCTCGTGGCGAACCTCGGTCTTCTCGAAGAGAGGGCAGTTTCCCTTCTTACCCCCCCTGGAAGAGTCGTCAAAGTGACTGTAGTCACAGGACTCAGAGCATACGTAGCACTGCACGTTTTTGCACCCTGGTCTGGTGCAAGTCATTTTGTTGCAGCCCGCTTCTTTGATGAAAGGGGTTTCACCTGAATAAATCAGCTTTCAGCTCTCGCGAATATGTCTCTTGGGAAACCTGCATTTGTTGCATTTGCGGATCAGGGCAGAAGACATGGCCTCCTCGATTTTCCGCCGCTCTGACATTCCGTTTTCGGCTGCAGCCTCCTCACATGTCCGAGGAACATGTGTTTCTTGTTTACACAGGCGGCAGCTGACGATCTCGCATTCAGGGTTGATGCACCTGAATTCTTTATCCTCCTCTATGGGAGGGCAGTCGGCAGCGTATGGACAGAACGGGCATGCTGAGACATTCTCGAAGCCTTGGGCTTGTAGAGCTGCTTCAAACTCGATGCGGTCAAGCGCTGCTTGAAGCTTGTCGTCGAGAAAGATCGCGCGCTGGGAACGAGAGAAATCATGGCTGCAGCCGTCCATCGACATACAGTTGAGTTGAAATCTCGCTAGTCCAATCGCCGTCTCGGCGCACTTTCGCGCGCAATCGATGCAGAAATGCTAATGCAAAGTTAGGCCTGCAAGCTTCCACAAGAGGTGTGTGCTATCTACTCACGTGCTCAGAGTTCTGGTTGTTGCAGTGAACCATACGGTTCAGCGGACGTTCATCGAAGCAGCAGCCACATTCAGCAATGGTTCCTTCTTCCTGAGCTTGCCTGAAGTTGTTTTCTTCGTCGAGAATTTCGGCCATTACCGAACTGCGCTTAGCCAATTCTGCTGCGCATACCTTTCGAGCAGCTCGCAGTTCCTCAAGTGCTTTTTTCATGCCAGAAAGTGGCAAACTGTTAAGAGTACTATCTAGATTCACCGGCTCGAGCTCCAGGTCAGGCGGTGTTCTGGTTTTCTTGAAATTGAAGCCCACTTTGGCTTTGCTGCCCTCCCAGTTGCGGCAGATCTCATCCAAATCGAGATATGTCTGCATCAGACAATTGTTGTGCTCTTTCAGGAGTTTCGCAACGCTCTTGGTGGTAGCTCGCGGGAAGTCTTGGCAGAGCACCTTCTTCCTGCACCGGGTATCAGCACTGAGTCCTCCTAAGGATCGAGCAGTACGAATGTCACAATTCAGGTTTAACGAATAGGATTGCAAGGGGGTTAGCACAAGAACGCACGATATACTAATGTAGACTGGTGCTGTCTCCGGAGGACGATTGTCGAAGTTGTAAAGTCGCCGTATCTTGGAGACCTCATCCTCTTTTTCCGAAGACTCGCGTTTTCGCTTGAGACTCTTTGGGCGGGCTTTTTTGGGATACGACGAAGCGCGTAGGATCTCCTTAATGATCTTGTTGACGTCGTAAAGATGCTTCGTGGCTATCTTCTCGAAATACTCGGGGCAAATATCAGGGAAAATGGAAAAGATCTGAGCTGCGCAATCGCTCTTAATGTTCGTCTCGACGTCTTCCATCTCTCGTTCAGTGCGTGGCTTTGGGTTTTTCGTTTCTATGGGCCCGTTAGCTTTTGATATGGTTGTAAGGCTCGTCTTGTCCGTGTGGAGTCGATACCAGCGACTGAGGAGCGCAAGCACGGAACAGGGTCAAACAAGCGGCCTTCCCCTGAGCGATCTGGGCAAACCTGTGGTGGCGGTGATGAGGAAGGTGGGTGATCTGGAGGTTGCGGTGAAATTGGCTCAAGGTCTTTGCTCTGTGGACGGTCAGCTTCGGCCTAGCCCTTCATTAGTCGGCTTGACCTCAATCCCATAGCGGTGGTGATGAGCTGCAAGCTTTCAAAGTATTGATGCTGGAGACGGGCTCATACAGGTAGCAAACGTACGGAGATGTCGAATGTTCTCCATTGAAGGGACTGTCGCCGATCCGTGACGATCTGGTATGTATTATATATAATCTATTAATAGCGAAGTAAGGCATACTGAAGCGGCAGGTTATCTATAGTTAATAACTAGGTCTATATTATTATAGTATATTTATAGTAAGCTTTTAATTAGTATTCTTGAATATATTATGGTGTTTGTGAAGTATTCTAGAAAGTTAGTTTGGGTAGAGTATATTAACTCCTTGAGGAATTGCATTAAGTGTGAGTTAGTAAAGGCTGAAAACCACATGTCGTTATCGTCTAGAAGCCTGCTGGCGTTAGTAGTTAGGGTGATGATATTGGAGGCGTATAGGTAAGCAGCAAATTCAGACACCTTCTCTTAGGCTATTTCCACTAAGCCTAAGATGCTATATTTTCGTGCTGCTGTATAGATATATATGCTAGTTTGGAATAGTATGTATGCTGCTGGGTTGTGCTGAGATTCTCCCCTGTAAATGGTCTGCTACTGCTGCGTGTAGAGAAAATGAATGATTGCGTGAAGCGCTTCGTATAGTATATTATTGAGGCGAATCTCCTTGCCTTTGCTGTAAAGCCTGTTGAGACTGGAGCTCTCGCATATCAGATTGTAATGGACCGTTAGCGACTGTCCGCTTTTGTAGCGGATCTTGTAAATCGGGCTGTTATAAGGGCTTTGTGGGGATTAGCTTGAGGCCTCGTCGCGGTGAATATCTACTTATGTAGACTTGGGTTTAGTGTGACGACCCATATATTCGGGCGACAAGTGCTGAAGCGCCATTCTGGGCTGGATATTTGCGTCTGATCTGATCTGGGCTTGTAAATCCGTATAAGTTGGGTGGTCGTTAGGCCTAAATATGCCTCCTGCCTGGAACTTCGGGGTATGTCGGAGAAGTCCGACAGGCATGTAAACACAATGGTTGCATGCAGTACAACAGGAACGTCGACTGCTTGCTTGTCTTGCTTTCCGGCACCAGTTGCAGTCAGTCATAGTAGCAGGCCACATTGCAGGTGTCTATCGGCGGGCTCCACCGAGTGTATGCTGATCAATGGGGACTGGCATTGCGTGCGAGTAAAGTTGAAAGCGGTTTCACGTACGCCCCAGGCGACTTTCGACATGATCAAAAGTATACGCCGATGGCAAGGCTAATGCCGGATTGAACGCATGATAAGACGTTCACTTTGGGATGCGCATAGGAAATTGATCGATATTGATCAAGTTGTTCCTGGCCGCCTGTATTTCCCCGTTTTCCCTGCTGATGCTAGGCACTCAACTGTTTTGGAGAGAGGGATATTTCACACTAGCTAGGGCTGGCTCCCTTTGATCTAGGCGATTGACTTCGCGAAGATGACTTGTTTAAAAGTTCTTAAATATGCACTATTCAACTTCTAAGCCACATAATCATATAACTCCTGCAACTGATGTTGTAAGTAGGCTAGAAGTGTTAGTAACCTATGGTATTAGAGTTTCTATTGTACCTATGCTTGTGCACGTTGCGAAGCAGCCTCCCACTGGGGTGATGGCTCCATATATATGGAATTGGTATGCAGCAAACAGTGTACCTTGCTACTTAGCAGTTAGCTAGTACTTATAAGCCACATGAATGGGAGCAGTCGAGCAGTCTCTGCGGCTTGTGAGTTGAGGGGGTATCCTCGGGTTAGATAGAGATGCGAATGCTGTTTGGGGGTGTCTGCGAAGTTTAGTGGTGTGCCTTAATTAAGGCCGGCTGGCGACAATTGCCTCTGAGGCCATGGGGTTGTCGAGATGCGTGCTCCAACGTGGGCTTCACGATGTGACGGTGACGTACTGCAGTACGCCAGCCAGTTTGTGTGGCAAGCTCTCTCCAGCGACTGCGTCGGTCCGCCTACTCCTCACCCTGCGGCTCGGCCCAATCGCCACCAGGCACAACGCTGTTTTGGCTCAGATATACCTTTGCCTACGCAATTTCCCTCTAAGCATCGGCGCTCCGGTCTTGCACCATTCGATGCAGCCTTGGCCGCCTCTTGATTCTACCATGGCAGCAGCCTCAGGATGGGGTGCATAGCATGGGGCTAGATGCGGGCAAGAAGCGATCCCAGTCGTGGGAGCCCGACTGCGCGACAAAGTAATCACAGCCAACTGAAGCAGGGAAAGCGCCTTGCGTCTGATCTCCCTAGGTGGTGGGTGTGGCGTGGGATCTCCTCAAGCCCCGAGACATGCTCTTTTAGGGGCCCCCCACTTATACCTCTTGTTAGCAAATTTTTGCAGACGAAAGCAGCCGTTGAAGGATAGTGGCTTGGGCCCCGTGCTCTGATTGGCTGAAAATCGACGGGCACTCAACGGAGCATCTTTCGGTGCTTGAGGAGATCTTCCTGCGGACTCCTCCCAGTGCATGTCGTTAGAGATCCTTATCCCATCAAACGCGCAAAGTGGTACAAAAGTATTTGACCAATCATTTGATATTGTAAAGGTGGAGAAAAGGTAGTACTTCTCACTTTAGCGGGCTGCGCTAAAAGTTCTAGTGAGCTTCCTCACTAAAAGTACTGTAGCCATAGCGTATATCCCCGATAACTATGGACGCCCGCTAGAATACAGCGGGACGTGCACTAAAGAGGCACATCTCACTAGCTGGCACATGTACAGTAACAGAACAGCGAGGGTACTGTTTGAGCCACTTTGCGCGTTCAATAGGATGATTCACGGCCTGCAGCCAGCCGTTGCCGTTGGGCACTATGCGTGAGGCTATAGTGCCCAACAGCGGTGGTGGTGCGCTGCCACGTAGTGTGCCAAGTACATGACAGAACGGGTACACGTCCCGGGCGACCCCGGCATTGGCGGCCTGCCTGGCAGGGACAGCAGTCGGACGGGCGCATCGCCAGCTACCTGCGTTACACCTCCCATTGTCACCACACTCATGCTGCGGTTCCGATATGAGCGCTGCGAAAAGGCACGCTGCCACATGCAAGCTATCGGAGTGGCTGTGCCGTAGCGCGCATTTGTGCACCCTCGAAACTGTTGGTTTCTCTCAAGTAGGTTCGCGTATGCTCATTGGTACACTTACGGGGCGTTGGGCCTGTAATAATGCAACACGTACTGTGGTATATTCCATCCGGCTGGGCCTGGCCCGTTCCGAGAGCATCCCGACCTTAAGGGTATCACATGTCATTTTTAGAGAGCGGTGGATCAAGGCAGAATCATCAGCTTAAGACCAGTGGTGACTTCGCCGTGATATTTGGCGTTCGCAAAAGTATCGATCCTCGTATGTGGGAAAGGAAGGTTAAACACGCAAATCCATATCTCACTTCTCAATACATCACGCCCTATGTCGACCCTAGCTCAGTGGCAGTCATCACTCTTGTCTGCAGGTGGCAAGGCCGCTGCTGCTGGATTAGCAGCAACGCAGCGTGCTTCAGCTAAGATCCACGTCCCTGACGGATTGACTGCTCTGGCCAGCGAAACCAAACAATTCACTCTGGAACCTTCTGCGCGGACGTATCAGTTTTGCAGAGACAGTCCTGGCACGATAGCGGCGTGTATTGCCGTTGGTGCTGGCCTGGCCGTTGTCGCCGCACCGGGCGTTGTCGCAGCGCCTGCCTTGCTGGCGACAGGATTTGGTGGTAATGGCGTTCTTGCTGGTATGCACTCCATACTCGCCTTATTTACTAATACGATCCAAGTCTCTCGAACGTGCGACTGACATAGCTTATCCCCCAGGGTCCATGGCCGCCGGCTTTCACAGCGCTATCGGCAACGTTGCAGCCTCCAGCGTATTTGCCATCTGTCAGAGCGCCGGAGCCGGTGGGTACGGGGTAGCAGCTGTGCATGGGGCCTTTCAACTTGCTGGCGGTCTCACCGCTGCATCGGGGGTGATTGCTCTTTCGAAGACGGAGGCAACTTCGAGTGATGGAGAGGACGAAAGCGATCCCCAATCCAATCCTCTGTAGCTGGTAGCACGTACATGGCAAGGCAGCCTGCGTTTCCACCTACTGCCGCTCCATCAATTGCACCGCCTTTCGTCATGCTCTTCAGATGTGGTAACTGCACAAGGGCTTTCGACTCGCCAGAAAAACCGCAACCAACGTGTGAAGGAAACACGCCATACAACCCCATCATCGGTTCTTACATATTTGGAGGACCGGACTCCCAGCTTGCGCTGTTCAGACGCCGCACGAATCCAATGCGCAGAGTGAAGAAAGGGTCGGATTGAGGCGTTCATCGCGAGTAATCAAAGCTAGGATGCTGCTGGAAAAGAAACCTTAATCTTCGTACACAAATGGTTTAGCAATGCAGTATCCTCAGAATGGGCCACCACCCGGAGATTCTTCTGCTTGCGGCACGATCGCCACGTGTTCGTCTGATGGCTTCTGTGATTCGCCTTCGGTCCACCCATGCCTGCAGCGTGCATCAAAAGTCTAACGCAGCTGGCTTTCCTCCCACGAAATCGTTACTGAGATGGTCGATGCATTATTCGCAAGCACCGTGCCCCAGATCTATTGATGGGGCAATACGCAACTAGTCCACTAGAGCACGGGTGCAGCGACATGCAAGCACGCTACGGCTGTAAGTCTCGTCGTTCGCAGTCGAGCGATCAGAATATGAGACTTTCCCAGTGTCGACGGCAATGATGGCTGGATGAGGGACGCGTCGCGAGGATTCGCAGTTCGCAATCTTAAGACGCGTCGTGACCGCGTGATGCACAGCCATCTCGACTGCCCGAAGCTGGGATGGCGACACGAACCGCTTGTAGTCAGCCAGCCCTCCGCAACGGTGCTCCAACGCAGGTTTGTGCGCTGGCACACTCGGACACATGCAGCAGCAACGTGTGAGAGGAGCGCGCGCCGTCAGGATGGCGTTAGAACGTCCGTAAAGTGCAGGCAGGGCATACTCTGGATAACGCCCACTAGCGGCACCTCGGTCGCAGGGTAGCCGGAGTAGCGTGCTCTCCAGACGACATGACGCACTTACTGGCCTGCACGCCTTATGCCACCAGGCCCCTGAAGCCGCTCATTTCACACTCCGCATTAGCGTGTCAACCTGGACTAGCACCCGTTATGGGGGCCGTTGGTTCGTTCCTTACCCCAGATGGCGTGGCTGGCTCGTCCCGCTGGGCGTACTGGGAAGACCCGACGCGCAGCAGATGGCGGCCTGTCTAGCCGTCTCCTGGCGCATCGCTGTCTGATCTACCTACCAAGCAATCTGTGATGGGGCGTGCTGCTGCCGCGTGCACAGCGCCTAGCGGGGTCTAGCATTGGTTAAGCGTGGGGGGAGAAGTTTGGCAAGCAGGGTAATAGCCATGCAGTCTACCGGATTTTTACTCCTCCACTGGGGTTTCGATTGGTATTCCGGCAAGGAGGCCACTGTTTATGTCAGCACCCGAATCTTCCAGTAACGTTAACAGTGAAGCCCTGTCCGAAGTGACGAGTGAGATCCCGGAGAAGGCATACCTGAGAAGTACACAGTACATCCTAAACAGTTTTGTATACGGATATGTGATCTTTCTAAGCCCTGTACTTCCCGTTAACGGTAACGGTTTTTGAAACCAAAAACTCATAAATATAGAGACATACTAATTTTCTATAGAATAGAATCTCAAACGTATAAGTAGCCTTGAAATTCATTTTGCTAACGTTGAAAACGCTTTTCAAAGTATCTTTCAGGTATACGCCAGGATTGTATCTGAACCGACAGGCCAGTTTGTTCCCCGTCCTGTACACCAATGCCAGCTGGGGTTGCGGCGGGACATTCCCAACCCCAGCAAGGCCATCCACTCTTGCAACGTCCTCCTTGATGATCCACTCCTTTGCAACTACGACACTGAGCGCTGTGTCTGTGTTGAGCAGCAACAAGATGGAGGTGCCAACAGTCACAAGTCACGCGCCGACCACCTCCGCAGGTGAAGTCGACTGATAAAAGCGCCGGAGCTCTCCGCGATGTCGTCGGCAAGAATGCTTCCGGCACGACGCATGCGGACCTGCCCCGCTGGTCTGCATTGAAGCTCTGGAGGGTATCGGTGATTGCTCGGGTTTGTGACAAACTCTGGTCAGAAAGCTCAGGTTCTGCGTACGTTTTCCGTCTATACGTTCCAGAAGCAGATACTGACCAGCGTCGCCAGTGTTGCGGCGATGTCCTGTCATGTGACGTCCGGGACTCGCCTGGCGCTGCAGAGCGATTCCAGCAACAGTATGCCCGAGGCGGAAGGACTGTCTTCCCTACATTGCCGACGTCCGTACACTCCTTCTGTCTGACACTGGCACTGGATATGGCAGTTTCCGCGTTCGCGGCTTCATTCGTGGCAACGACCTATTTGCTTGCCTTGGGCTTTTTTTCCTTGGGTACTGGGCTGCTGCTGGCTATCGCAATAGTGATATGCGTTGGATAACGAAGTCTAGGTAGGGAAAATTGGCCACTCCTCATCGACGTCACAAAATGGGCGGGTCGGAGGCGTCTTCACCCAGTCATGTTACAGGCGGCATCTCTTGCTGGGAGATCGGCATCTCACGGAGCTGCAACCGTCGTGGCGTCCAGATGTTTATGCTGATTGCGTGTTTTCAACGAAAGCTGGGAAGACGTTGTGGCGAGAGCCTCCTGCTGCACATGGACGTACGGATGCTAGTGTGAACATCGTTTAGAGGCATTGGTAGCAGCTAACAGTATCTCCAATGTTTACCGCGATTGTAGCGCGTCGCTTTTCAGCAGGCTCCTTCGGCCCGTGAAAGCAGGTAATCACCACCGAAGTCTTCGGTCGCACGCGAGAGGTGCGCGATGAAGCCGCTGCAAACAGAAGCGCACAAATACGGGCGAGTCTCGGGGTTGAAGGCTTCAGAGATTGAGTCCAAGGCCTTCATCATTGACCTGATTTTAACCAAGGTTTTCGCAAAAGCTTCAGAACGCGACCGTGGTTTTCCGATGATGTCTCGAAGACGAGTAACCGCTTGAATTGCTGAAGCCTTGGACTTGATGTCGACAAGCGGCAAGGTCGCTGGTCCTGTCAGGCGTCAGTGGGAACATCGATCAGTGTGATTACAGGGAACGATTTCCCATTTCTATCAGCAAGAGTTTGATAGGACCGCTGGCCTACTGCACCGCTGCGAGGGCGCGGATCATCTTCGGTGGCTTCGATCTCCTCGACGCCAACAGGTGTTAGGCGACTGGCTCACGTCGTTGGAGCTGCACGGCCGCTAACCAACACGTCGTTGAACACGCCGTTGGCAAGATGACGGCATCCGTACCGGCTATCCCCGCTCGGATCTGCAATGTAATCGCCGGCTTAGCGCCCGTAACAATAGGGACTGCTTGTACGGGGCGCAACGGTGATCGGCGGCAGGCAGGCACCTCCTCTCGATATTGTATGTAGGCGTCCGCTAGGTCCCACAACACAACGTGGTCGATGTCGGCGGCGCAGGCTTGGCTTCCGACTGGTTCAGCCGTCCACGGACTGCATTACTATATAGCAGTGACCCACCAAAGACCCTCAATGGGCCATCGAGATCCATGCGCTACAGTGTGCATCGGGTGGGACGGTAGGGGTGGCGTGGGGAGCCATCCGATTCGTTAGCGGCGGGCTATCCTGCAGTCCGGAGTACCGGCTGTTCTCATCCCCTTCATCAAGGCCCCTGTGATTGAGGGCAGCATTTGAATGGAAAGCAACCATCTCAGCGTCGCGTCAAGGTAGCGCAGGGCCACCGAACGCCCAGGTCTGCGCCCATACATTAATCTCGAAGAGTCAAGCCATTGGTTCGCCTCACAAACAGCCTAACCAGTGCGTTCCTCGGTTTGTATGAGCGCGTATTGGAGGAGGGAATGCGCCAACAGCTTCAGGCCGCGTCGATCGAATGGAGTCACGGAACGGAAACCATGATTGAGTCGCGAATGAGGTGTACTATACGTCTGCCTGCAAGGCGGCAGCCATGCACTTCAAAAGGCCACCGAAGGATCATGCAGCTCCTTCCGGAAAAAGGAGCAGGCGTGGACGCGTAGGGCGGCCTCTACGGTAACGCTCTTTACGTTGCCTCCCGGAGGGACTTTCGGAAGATCGTAGGTCTTCTTCTCGAAAAAGGAGCAGATGCCAACGCCCAGGGCGGTCATTACGGTCACGCTCACTACGCCGCCGCCTTTGGAGGCTATCGAGAAATCGCCGAGCTGCTTCTCAAGAATGGGTCAGAAATCAACGCACATGGACGCGAGGACGGCACTGCTCTGTACGCAGCATGTGAAGGATCCCGTCGAGATATTGTCTGCTTCTCGGAAACGGAGCAGAGCCCAGGGTGAAGGGTGGTCTTACTGAGGACGCTGTGTGGGCTGCCGACGTCGGAGGACGTGAAGACATACGAACGCTCCTCGTCAGTTACGGTTCAGATGCACGAGATAAGGGCTTGGCGAAGCGGTCTACTGAGAGTGCGATCGTACCTTTGCAATAGGCCGTTGTCAGAAACATCTTCCAGCTACAGTGTCAGAAAGCCGTCAACTGACCACGCGACGCTGATGGAGGAATTGGTTTGCGGTCCATCCTATCAGACTATGCAGTAAAGACCCAAGAGCATCTACGCGAAGACTTCTATGCCACTCTACTGAGCTGTCCCGGGGTATTTCTGCGTGCCTGTCGTGTCCCTGTATTGTGCCAAGCGGCGTGATGGATTCAGGCGTCCTGAATGCCTCGCTCGATCTTTTGGAGGCTCCAACGGCTTCTCAGTGACCACTCCTCTTACTGTACCTATGCCGCCCTCTTTCGCTCTCCCTTGCCTGACATTCGGACCTTGACCATCCCAGAAAAAGACTATGCGTGCAGATTGGCGGAATAGGTCATCTCCGTCGTGCGTGAGGTTGAATAATAAGTGACCGCGGCTGATCGCGTTGGTCATGTCTTCAATTGCGTAAAACGAGGCATAGCTATCGATTCGCCGGTGAACTGCCCCACGCTCGGGATTTCGAAACCGGAGGCGTTCTTCCCACAGCCCTTGGCGCCGAGTGAGCAGCGAATATTCAAAGGCTATTAGATATAGGTTGATTGGATTGCTGAACCTTTGATGTGGCGCAATGATAACGCATCAAGACCTACCGTGCAGCAGGATAACGAATGCACCGTACTTCCAACGTCAAGTCAGCAAGCGGTACTGGCCACAGAAGGAGTTGATGACGGTCTTATTAGACGCATACTTTCTTCCCGGGTTGGGAACGAAAGATAGGACACGTAGGTTGAGGCACCACATCACTTTCGATGCAGGAGGCCGACGATTGCGCCCACCACTTGCTCCTCGGATATATAACATAAACTTAGGTCCACGATCAGAGACAAATAGCTGCTCTTTAAGACTTAATATGCTTTGCGATCTATTGTCCGTAAATTACGTTACCCCCAAACCTATCTAATCTAACAATCCTTCCGTCTTCGAATCATGATAATGTCTCCTGAGCAGGACTCCCCCCAGCTGACAAGTCTCTATCAGCTGCAAAGGATCAATCAGCTTCGCGAGCACAATATCAGGTCCTACTTACCTCTGCTGCAGCTCGTGGCGGTGGGAGACTAGAGCTTGGGTAAGTCTTCTCTACTGGAGAGTCTCTGCGGAATTCCCTTCCCCCACGGCTAGGAACTTTGTACCCGCTATGCGACTTAGATTACCTATCATCGTGAAGAATCCCAGCGTATTGATATAAGTATTATTCCTGGGCTAAATGCTGCGCTAGCCCACAAAGAGAAACTGCGCTCATATACCAGGCAGGTGCAGACAATAAAGCAGCTTCGCAGCAAGTTCAAAGATATCTTAGCCTAGGTAATATAATAATCTGAGTCTAATTAAAATTCGAGACTGACCACTTCATCAGGTTGATGGTCTTATGGACATCAACACCGCTTTGAATGTTGCTAGTGAAAATACCTTCTCGGAGGACGTGCTGAAGATTGAGAAATACGGCCCGGACGAGGACTATCTCACTATTATTAATGTGCCCGGTATATTCCGCAACACCACCGAGGGCGTCACTACGAACAGTAATAGAGAACTTATTAAGAGTATAGTGAAGAGATATATTAAAGATAGTTGGACTATTATCCTAGCTATACTTCCTAGTAATATAGATGTTACTACCTAGGAAATCCTCACTCTCGCAGCGGAGGCTGACCTGGCCGGGGATCGCACTTTAGGAATCCTGACCAAGGCCGACCTCTTGAAGGAGAATACTGCTAAAGCTGCGGTGGTTAGCCTGGTGGAGGGCAAGCGGAAGACTCTGAAGCTCAGTTATCACATTGTGACAAACCGTGGAGGCAATGATGCTGGCGAAGAGGATGATACTGTAGCCGCTTTGCGCTAGAGGGAAGCCATGTTTGATGACCAACCTTGGAATAATATTCCCAGAGGGCGAATAGGCGTGCAGGCCCTGCGCGAACGGCTGGCGGATCTGCTGGGCGAGGTCACGGACCGCGTATTTCCAAAGCTTCGCATAGAGACCCGGCATAGGTTGGCAGACGCCGAGAAGAAGCTGCAGGAGCTTGGTGTATCTCGCCAGATGGAATGTGAGCAGTAGCAATACCTTGTCAACGTTGTATCGAACTTTTAGTCCCTCGCTCGCGATGCCCTTCATGCGAACTACTCAACACACGCGGCTTTCAACTGGGACGAATTCCGGCTTATCACGGCCATTACCAATCTTATGGACCAATACAACTCGGATTTCAACGAGCTCGGGCGTATGTACTTGCTTGAATCCGAGACTGGACCTGAGGTCCCGAACCCAGCGGTTGATACAACTGTCTCGCGGCCTTCGACGCCCGGTTTTGCGACCGGCGACGACGTGGGCGATGATAACAGCGGAAACGAAAGCAGTGCCGCTGATTTTGAGTCCTTCGACATCCCTGATCCCTCTGAGTACCCTGACTTGGAAAAGATCATAGTCGCGGATTGGGATATTCGGCCTCTGAGGGAAGGCATCATGAAGTGGATTGAGGCTGTTCACCGTCGCTCTCGTGGAGTTGAACTTGGCACTTTGAGCGCGAATATTCTGTCGAGCGTTTTCTGAGAACAGTCGGCAAAATGGCAGGCAATTTCGAAGCAGTACGTTAGCAAGGTTATACTACTTGTGCATCGCTTCATACTATCGGCGCTTCAGATCGTTTGTGCTGATTTGCAGGTCGTCTGGAATATCTCGTCTGCGATAATGGGTGATATCTGCGCTAGGTATGAGGCAAGCATAGCGCAAGTGGACTTTTTGATTGGTGTTGAGCGTGACCTGATGCCTTACACGCTTAACCACTACTTCAATGACAATCAACAGAAGAGCTAAGGCAGGCGCATGAAAAACATACTGCTGCCAATGGCTCACCGCGGTACTGACTCGAAAGTATTATGGGTTGACTTAAACGATATTTTGCGGGCTGCCACCAACAAGAGCAATGCAGCATACGCCAGAGAAGCTATTCACGATAATCTGCAGGCGTACTACAAAGTGGCCCTCAAACGGTTTGCTGATAATGTCTTTCTTCAAGCGGTCAGCCACTATCTGCTCCTTGGGCCAGACAGCCCTCATCGGCTGTTGTTGCAACAGTGGGTCCTCGAGCTCGATGCGGAGATGCTCCGGTTCGTCGCAGGGGAGTCCCGCTTGACGAGAGATTGCAGGGAGAGGCTTACAAAGGAAATCCACGATCTGGGGGCTGTGATGATGATATTGCGTTAGCCCAGGATTTGAGGCCGAGTCGCGCCGACACTGTTTGTGTGGCAATTTCGAAAGGGCGATGTTGTTGAAGGCCTGGCCAGGTCACACCAGTGGACCGTGCAACAAGCACATGACTTGAAGACCCTTCAGATTGTATTGTGTATGAAAGTCAGACTTGACGGCAGTGGCAACCAAAGACAAAAGATGTGGGCATTGTTGATGGGCGAATTGGATATGGCTCAAGCCGAACCATCAGTGACCGTCTACGACCTCTGCCAGTGTTCATTGAATGCGTGACCCCGCAAGGAGGCGCCGACCGAATTGCAACATGAAATTCAGGCAGGGAATGGCTCCAGTAGTGTCAGTGCCGGTGTTCGCCGGCGACCAGCACCTGCCAGTGTCTGGGAAGCCAAGCGCCACAACACCAAGGCAGCAGGAGGCCGCATCCTGGCGTTGTGGTGTGAGCATCAATGTGATCTTTTACCCAGGTGATACGTTGCGGAGGCATCGCAACATCCGCATGTGGCCTGCAGTCACGGAAAGCGCGTCGCCGGGCAGGCGATCACCACGACTAAGCCCCTAAGGGAGCGCCAGGGCTTGCTCTTGCCGGGGCGGGGCTCTGGCAGCGTCCGCCGCAAATGGCTTCTCATCTCCATCTTGCGAGTTGGCAACCGTGAGGCGTGCCGGGTGCAAGGGTGCCCGCAGCCGGTCGACGATGCCGTAGAGGACAAGGCAGGCTTCGAGGGACGGGGTAGCACTCGGAGCCGCTTCTGGCGGCCCACTCAACGTGCCCCCAGACGGCTTCACAGGAGGGCCATCGTCCCCACTGGGTAGGCTAGTTGCGCCAGAAAGGACACCACGTTCCGGCAGAGCGCAACCTGGCAGAAAAGCAGCAGAAGTAGCTGTGAGCGAGCTGCCACGCCGCTGGGCTGACGGTGCTCTTCCCTCGGTGAGACGACCCGCCCCTAAACAGCCGTTCACGTGGCCGCCCTTGGCATGGGGATGGAGACACTGAATACACAGGAATCGAGAGCGATCTGCGTTCGCCGTTGAGCAAGACGGCACGGCGATACTCGTGTCGGCCAGTACACGGTCGCAGTAGGCCGACCTGCAGGCAGAACGATGTGCTGTGACGTGTGGACAGCGCTTACCGCCGACAGCGTCCAGGATGGCAATGCCAGCGTTGTAGTTCGGGCTCAGAGCCTGCTGCCATCCGGGGACAGTCCCTTGCGCAGCCACTACCAATTTGCGCCACCGGAGAGATCCCCCGCACCATCACGCTCCACATCTAGCGATGCGCTCGTCCAGCTGCTGGCCCTCCCAGGCAGTCCACTGCTGCCGGGGTCGCCCCGGACGTGTGCCCGTTCTGGCTTGTACACCAAGTGCGCCGCGGCCTCTCGCAGAGTACCAAAGGCACAGTGCTCAACGGCTGCGGGCGACGCGCGCCGTGGGACAGAAATGTCTCCAACGGCCTGCAGTCGGAGTGGCCCACAAGCAGATGCTACGCCCCCGCCACTGCCCAAGCTGGCTATGCAAGGCGCTTTTCTGACCCTGATACCCTTGCTGGACCCCGCCTCACGCCAACGGCTGCACGCCGGAGGAGCTCGTTGCGGCGTCCTTCACAGTCAGCAAAGCTGGCCAGGCCGTAAGACAGACGTGTCGAGTTGCCGCCTGCAGTAAATCGTATTGTATGCATACCGTCTGCTCACAGGCGCTTTTTCAGACGCATCACAGATAGCAGTCACAGCAAGTGCAGAAGTCTGGTCACATTGAAGCATTACATTTGATTGTCCTCTGGCCGGTCAGGTCGACCTGCGCCATGAATTCGCTTGAGATCAGATCAAAGCAGTCCGCATGTCAGTATGGCTTGATTTGTAACTTCTTGTCCGGGAGGAACTCCACTACCCCTCTAGATTCCCATTCTCCAGACTGCCCCAAAGTGAAGGTTTCCACAGTCGATCGGCCACACCAATGTGAGGGGGTAATGTCGGAGAGGTGCTCATAGGGTCCATGGACCACGTTGCTTCATCCACTTGACGTGTACGACTACACCTTTGGTGCTTTGGTTCTGTTGCCCTTAATGTTCTAGAAAGAGAATTCCTTTAGTGCTGTTGATCAACAGGGACGTCTGTCGAATCAGGCCTGTTCACAAAAGGTCCAAGCAATCAATCGAGAATATGTTCTGAACTAAAAGTAGACTTGTGGACGCCAAATGGATGGAAAAGCACAGCACAGCAATGCAGGATCGCATTGTAATCTCTTGTGTTAATACCAGGTATTCTTTCGGCATCTCAGCGGCCTCTGTTGGATATGCCGTGGGTTCGTGCCCTATGTCACTATCTGTACGCATCCTCTTCTCTTCTTCCATAAGCTTTGCCCAAAAGGAAAGAAAAAATCGACCGCTGATGTGTGAGAATGAACTGCCTTAGGACGGTAATATGAGCCTTGACCGAGAATGTCCAGAACATAATAAAGCAAGCTCGGATAGAGCTCATGGCGGCACAATTCTCAACGCGCGGGCGGGCCGGTTGACTACGAATCCCAGAGCGTGCGCCTCAAATCATCCGGCACAGCCTTTCTCAACACATGTGAAGGGTACGCTTTGATCTCGGGAGTGTTTGCCGTTTTCTCATATATCGCGACGCAGTGGCTGCCTCCATGCTCTGCGACGGCCTCGCGTAGCCGGGCCAAGACCGTGACCAACTTGCGGAGGTCGACCTGGTGCTTCTCCTCCCAGCTTGTGAACAGAGCTGCGGTATCGTTGATCTTCAGCTGTCCAAAGCTTCCATTTTCGTGCTGCCCGATGATGAGCCAGGGCGTTTTCTACCGAACCAGAGCTGTGGCATGTATGCGCTTGGGCTCTTGAGCTTGGTCGCCGTCTTGATTTCTGCCGCCATCTCTTGAGCCATTGGCGGTTGCCTTGGCAATTGGGAAGGAGCAGCGATTCCCTCAGAGCTGTCCTCTACTGTCAGGCGCCCCATTGCGCCTTCCAGCGACTCTGAGCCGCTACCCTCGCCCGTTTTCTCGTAGCATGCGTCCACCTCAAAACGCACCACGCATGTGAGATCGCCAAGCTGGTATCGAAGGGCCCGGTGATGTGCCGTGCTGTCTTCCAGACCAGATGGGTATTTCGTGAACTTGCGCTCGAAATTCCTGCCCCATCCGGAGTTCTTAGAACCACTGATCAGCTCGCGGGCGGTCCTCTCGCAACGCTCGATGACCAGAGTTTGGTGGACCAGGTGTAGGATGACGCGAAAGCTGTCTTGACGTCGTCCCGCAGAGAAATCGAGGAGCTTTCTGAGGCTATTCCGATTCACCAAGATATCAACATCATCAAAGCGGAACAATGGGTTCATTGATGCCGTGGCGCGAAACAGCGGCGCGAAAGGGAACTCAGGGACGCGCGCCGCATTCTGGTCCACGAAAAAGGTGCCTCGATCTTTCGGGACGGCAACCGGCAGGTCGACGTTCTGGAAGACCGCCGCGAAACCTGTTGATCGTTACTCATGTGTGGTACCTTCCTTTAGGCACTTCATTCCTACCAGGTATGTGGATATTTTCATCCGGACCAACTGCCCAGTTGTAGCTGCAGACCAGTTCGTGGCCTGGTTCGCTAGACACCAAGGGTGTTCGACGGTATGAGAGTAGAATGGCCGATGCTGCACAAAACCTTACGGTTCACATCCTTCCACAACCAGGCCTCGCGATGGTGCTTGCTGGACCGACGAGACCGGGCGCTTTTCTGCCGTTGCTTGCTGGAGTCTTGTTCCATCGCGTGTCTCGGGCAGGGTAACGTGGTGCTATCGTAAGCTGAAAGACCCGATGGCAAGAGCAGGACATCAACGAGCGTGAGATCATATGAATGGCTTGCTGCTGTACCGTCGACCGCCGGTGCCCGGAATGGCCAGTCACTCCCAACAATCATTGGGTCCATATGCACGGTAATCGTTTGTCACTCGGCTGTGTAAGCTCCTTTGGAGACCGCTTGCCTGACACGATCGACAGGCTTTCGGTCGAGGCAGCCAGATTGGCGCGTTCAGCTTTCGAACGTTTGATCGTGCTTGCCTCGGGGTCACTCCGATTGGCCCATTAGGAGGACTTCAGTTGGGGTGACCATGCGATGCATCAAATGGACCTTGGCACAGCCTGCGAGGGGAATGTGATTGATACCGTTCGGCGGCGCAGCGCGCTTACAGGAGCACTGTACCCAGCTTAGCCTCTCGGAAAGTTTGATGTGCCACAGAGCGGCAACCGAGACAGTCAGTCGATCTCTACTAGCAAACACATTTGAATGGTAGGACGCCCTTGTGCCGCAAGCCAGGGCGGAAAGTCCTTGCGGCATGCGAGAGGGTTGGTGAGACGGGCTGATTCGGCATTGAGCCTCTTTCCTCAGTTTCCCTGACTTCGAGATCATGATAAGTCTGGTTATTCGCCGCCTGCAGCGTTGCCATTTACTTCCAGTATTGTGAATTGATCCGAATTCCCTGCTAAGTCTCCGCGACATACCTGCGTATGTGATCCCTTGATATCATTCCGATGCACTCAATGATGGATGTAAGTTGCGCGTTAACTGCTCAAGACGCCAGCATTTGGGTCGTTCCGTCCTCGAAGAACTTGACGCGAGGCTTCTGCACAGCTAATGTCAGTTCTCAATACTAGCAGATAATCAACAGATAGCAACGACACACTGGGTCGATGTCATGACAGCCGTCGAAGCGGCACGATCTATAGGTGCAGCTCTTGAGCCACCGACAGTGGTGACCCAGCATGCAGTTGGCATCTTGACAGCCTGACACGTAATCGCACGGGATGCCCCGTGACTTGAAGGTGATTAGCAAGATCGCAGGGTATGGGGACCGCTAGTGCCCACCTTTTTCTTAAGCAGTGTCAGTTCTCCTGGACGTAGCTTTGCACCATGAAGGAACACGCAAGCATCGCCGGCTGGACAGTATCCATGTAGATGGTAATCATTGCATAGGTTTTTGCCAGACTTTTGCGTGCGTTCCATAAATTGGTCCTCGACCTTTGGGTCAACACGCGGGAGCTGCTCGTCAACGCGCTGGCTTTTTACATTGAGAAGATAGCACTTCTTAGGAGGTTGTGTTTTGGATGAAATATCAAGTGTCTTTCCAGTGGAAAAAGTAGCCCAGGAGCTGGTCGTCACGGCACCGCGATCCGAAGACTGCGGGCTCGTGAAACGAGGCAGTTGGCCCGTTCTGAGTGGTTCTCACTAGTGAGCTACGGTCTCCGTTGCTCCCGGTGCCGTTTGCCCGGGGCGACGAGTGTGGTATGCCGGAATCGGATCGCCGCATGCGCTCGGGCAACTTTTCGGATTTAAATATCGAAGGAAACGTGATTCGACGGAGATGAAGCTTTGTGAAGCCCTCTTCGGCCGCGATGGTCTCGATAAGCGTCAGGCGCGAGTTTATCCCCGGGTCTACATTATAAGGCCCCAAGACGGGTAGGTATCCGTTATCATGGCAGGGGCCGAAGCAGATGTGCTTGCACTGGTTGTTGCGAAGCATGAGGCGCAGAGTCTCGCGAATTTCATGGTCGGCGGCTTCCTTGCCGGGGCCAACATCAACGAAGTTGAACAAGGGCTGAGCGCGGCTGAAACCATGTCCAAACTCGGTGAGAGTGCGGTCGGCGGCTGGATTGGGATGATGTCAGAGGCATGGAGCCTCTTAGCAAGACCGTCAAGCTGTAGGATGACCTGGACGACGACGCTCCAGTCCTGAGTTGACTCTTGAAGATATACCTTGCTGACGTAGTTCAATATCTCGTTGTAGAGGAGGTGCCCTGCTTTAAAGCCTCCGTCCCTTCCGGCTTTCAGGAGGCTGTCCTGGAATGCCGTATCGTCTCCGTCGATGACGACGTGAATGAAAGGATTGGATTTCTACATTCCGTCAGGTAGGATATGACGGGAAGGAGGGAAGCATCATCGAAGCTCACCATCATCTTGCGCAGTGCCTGCATTTCTCCATCGCAGGTCCGTGCCTTAGTCTGCCACAACCGGCGAGACTCGACTTCGTTATTGTAGTCGTCACACTTCTCCTGATACGCATGTTGAAGCTGCTCGTATCGCGTCAGGATTTCCTGGGAATCCCTGATGTCAGATACCCGGCTGTCATTTCGACGGCACCGGTAGTCTTTCACGGAAGGAAACAAATTGTTGAATCTTTCCAAGGAATGGGCCACTTACGCCAATCAGTCGTTCACGGGCATGGTCCTGGTGCCTGAAAATCTCCAATTGTCGCGCATACTGATTGAGGTTGTTAGGACCATCCATTTGCGCTGTTGTCCGACCACTGCCCCGCGCCGGCGATAACCTCAGAGATTGGTCAGCAGAAGCGGGCGACTGAGGTTGAATCAATTCGATCGCTGGTCGCAATAGAAAAAAAAATCAGATGAACAAAGGCAGACTATGAAAGGCGCAAGCTAGGACGCGACGACGTGCCCAGGAAGTTACATAGACAGGCATCTCAAGAATATAGGTATGTTGCAATAGGGTTCAGCGCCGCGACCCGGGGGGAGACGGGTTATCAACCGGTCGGCTCGCTGGGCGCTGCGACGCGAGGTTTGAAGGTCGGCCCCCAGAAGCACTAACGGGACCGTCCAGACAAATGTCCTGGCCATAACGCATTGCGGCGAGTCCAAATATAGTCAACATCGATTAAATTGCATGCCCATACCTCGGCATCATCTTTCAGGGCCGGCAGAATGAGAGCCCAGAGATTTCCATGCGAGCGACTGAGATTGCTGTCCTTGCCCGAGCTGTCATGGAGCATTCGGGTCGTACCAGTGCTTGTTCCTTTGCCACTGTCTGGCCCCCCCTGCTGAGTGGATAATTGATGCCCCAGAGGTGTACTTCAGTGGCGGGCCCACTGGGCGAAGAAATTCAACACCCATTTACCTCGAGCTTCCTAGAGCGCTTATTCCGCACGTAAGTAAGTACAGTACAATAAACGATTGAACATGATCAGAAAACAGCTCTCACCCTCAAAACTACCTAGGCACCTATCTGGAGTACTTCCTTGGACAGCATTGAGGTTATTGAGGCTAAAGAAGCTCTTGGGTACGATGGGTGTGCACTCTTTTTCTTCGCAGGCGCCATTTTATGCTGTACAGTATGGAAAGCCGCATACTGCGCTAACAATTCTCGCCGATCAGCACTCGAGCAGTGCTCAGCATCCCGTCCCGACCCGTGGGACCGAAAGGTCGCAAAGGCTCTTTGGAACCACTACAGTACGCAGTACAGGGCCACTATTGTTTCAACAAGCAACAGCGTAAACGGGTTCCAGAAACCACGACGGAAACGGTGACCCATCTCTGGTTTTTCCACCTGATGAACTACAAGAGATCATCTTGGATGACTCCTGCAGCTGAAGGCAAGGGTCCCGTTGGCACTGCGCCAAGTGGGCCCTGCTTTGTGCTTCTGGCAGGACACGCTACAGCATCAGCGTCTAATACTATTGCTGGGAGAAACCTGCCACGGCACCGGGGTTAAGGGATGAATCAACTGTCCCCACCAGCGCGGCGGCTCACCAAGCACGCGTAGCCGCCGGATGCCGGAACGTGACCGCCCCGGCCGTTGTTGCCGCCTGTCGCCTCGCCCGCCGTGTACACCACCCTAGGCACAGGGTAGCCACCCCCGGAGTGTCCACTGGCTTTCCGCGAAGTGTTCGTTGGAAAGGGCTGAGATGCTGAAGCACCGGGTGCGGTAGCCGGAATGCCACAGGCCGCCCTTGCCGGGGTCGCGGCCGAGGCCAATCCCCAACCCGCTCGAGCCCCCGGCGCATAGCCCGCTCTCTCGATTCGCGGGCTCAGTGATGTCCCACATGATATACCCAGCACGTTTTGTGAAGTCCTGTCCATGGTCTCTCCCGCAGGCGCTCAATGCCAGCCCCACAGCGCTACTCAGCTGGCGGCCTGGGTTGCTGAGCGCCTCCATCCTTCTCTTACAGGATCACCGGGGGTGTACTCTCTATCGCAGTCCTGCACGGTGTCGCTTCCGCAGGTCCGCCTGAAGATGGTATCCAGAACAAAAGACCCCAAGTCCTTTTTCCAGTCACTACCACCAAAGCCAAGAACGATGACTCACCCCCAGAAGCGCGAGAGAGCTCCTGATGTGCTGAACCATTTTCGAAATATCATTCGGCTTGTCTCTTATCAACCACCGCCGGCCATTGACCTTCTACACGAGCCTGAGGTATCTATTGATATATTGCAGTTACCCTCGCATGCCTTCGAGGTTGACGCCGACACTGGCGATGTGGGAGAGACTTTGACGCATTGTTTTGCCACCCTTCTGCCTATTCGCTCGAGCCTTGCCAAATTTGCTTTGGAAAACACTGCACCCACATCCGATTTCCGCTCCTGGTATGCCTTCCGCTGCAAGACGCCGAGCATGGCCGTCTGCGTCTACAATGTGCGTGGATTAGTCGGGTTTCATGCTTTCCCTTGCGGCCTCGGCTCCGTGAGTTTTTAGTCTGGATATATGCAAGTGTATCAGAAGCTGACTTGGAGGGCGCGCGTAAAGTGATGACGCCATGTTGGCCGGATTGAAAGATACAAGTGACTATGACGCTGCTCAGAGGGACGTAGAACATTTAAACCAGGTTCTAATATCAATTGGGGTCCACGAAACACCGTACAGGTCGGTATTTTCCGACCGCACGAGGCGAGCTACAATCTCTCATACTCATCTGCCAGAAAAGGCCTCTGGCGCGCGCATGATCGATTAGCAGTCAGTGGGCGCTTGTTGGTAATGATGATAGGCGAGTACGGGACGCCCGTGGACATCAAGTACTTGTCGGTCTTGGCCCAGAGGGCCGCGGTGCTTTTGAAAGTCCTGACGAAGGCAATAGTATCGATGCTAGTGTGTTTATTGAGAGTGACCGAAGTGTCCCACTGAGTAGCACAGAATAAATCAAGCCCTCTTCGACCTTGAGTATTTATTCTCGTGATAAGAGGCCAAAGGCTTGATAGATTCACCGCGGAAAGCGGGGCCACGAGGGGCCGGGGATCAGTTGCCCGTGTTAAACCACCTTCCACCCCAAGGACAAGAATGCCTTTGGCCCACACGCCTAGGCGAAGTTCCTCTGTATCCCAAAGAAACTGAGTAAATTGCAATAGTAAATCGACTGAAAACCATTGTTGGCGTCTGGCCATACGGCGATAACAGTGGCAGCCATGTCCCAGGGCAAGTCTGAGATGCTCCAAATGCCCATTGAACTTGAGAAACAATATCAAGAGCAATATCATTGCCTGTGACCTTGATGACGAGTCGCGCTTTGTTTTGTTTCTACGTGCCATCCCGAGTCAGACCAGAAGTGAGGCCGTCCAAATGGGCAGCGATGGGGAAGGTTTTCAACTTGATACGATTTGGTCACTCAGGTTGCCTTATGCGCAGAGGACCTGCAGTGCGGCAACACGGGTGGCAACGCCCGCGGACGTGTATCCTCGGAAACAATCCTCCGCTAAACAAGAACGGCACGTTGTTGGAATGCGTTGTGTGTTGGTGCTCAGGACAATTGACGACATCGCTGCCACTGGCGACTGGAAGAGTTACTGCAGGAGGCCGACCATGTGCCCCGCATTTGGTCCATCCTGTGCCAGGGACGCATTGCGTCGTGAGCTGGTCAGAAAAGTCATGAAAACATTGCTTTATCCCTTTGACCCCGAGAAGGTGAATATTAGCGTGGTTTATGAACTTACGAAGTTGGTTTCCTTAGTAAGAAGGCAATCAGATTCCTTGCAGAGATCTTCTTCCCCTTTGAGTTTAGCCCGGCTTTAATTCCGGGGGTCCTCCGGAGCCGGTTCTTCCGCACAACTTTTTTGCCCAAGGAAACAACGTACATATTGCCAAGAAAACGGAATGTGTACATAGAGATGCGGAAAATACATGTTTTTTGGAAGGAAAAGAAAAACGTATCGTGTATTTATGCTAAAATATAACAAATACAGTACAGTACGTGCTAACCCCAACCGTGATAGTCTCCATAGGGTCAGCCCGAGTGTCTAGGAGACCCCCTTCCCTTCCGAGTTTAGACCGGGCTTTTTTCCCGGGCCCCTCCGGAGCCCGGAGGGGGGGTTCTTCGCGTTGTACTGCCCTCAAAAATACAACGTATTGCCAAGAAAACGCGGCACGTATCGCTTCCCTACATGTATTCCTTCCCTTAACTAGCGCGGTTTCCTTCTCCAATTCTCCTCGGTTCCCTGTGAAAGGAAGCAAGCGATTTCTATGCAGCGTCTTATTTGCTCAGATCCTCGTTCCTGGCCCACTGTCATTGGGCATTGAGGCGGACGCTAATGTAGACCGGAGACGACTTCTTTCTGAAGGGGGCCCTCCAAAACGGTGCGGTAAGCTGTGAAATGGCCAATGAGCAAGAGGAAGTATCTGCTTGAGGTGCGGGGTCACTTGTAGACGCCGGGCACTGTCAGCCCACCCTGATATTAAGAGAACACCGTTGTACATGCGCAGCCAGCACCATGTCACCCAACCTTTCGACACGTCACATTTGCCCAAGTCAGTCACACAGGGTGCATTCCGTCCGTTTTCGCTATCAATAGTCGAGCTATCAGAGTGCCGTACCATCTCAACCGCCAGGTCACTTCCTCAGTTGCCTCCTCCTTTGTAGTGGTCGAGGTGCCAGCAGTCCGCCCAGAAGCCGCAGGCATCGCAGCCAGCCATCACCGTTCGAGCCGCCCCCTTCGCTCAACCGATTCGTCTTACTACTGTGGTCAAAGCCGGAACAATCATCTAGTGGACCCATCAATCATGCCCGGCTCCCAGGATCTAACACGATGGAGTCACACATCTGGCGAAGCTGAAGCACACAACGCGGGCATTGTTGTTGAGGAGGCAACTTGCCATATCCATGACCGAACGAGCAGGGACTTGCTTGTTGCCTCTGGCAATTCAACCAAAAGTGATTGAGAAGAGAGACGAGTAAGGAGAGAGGAAGAGGCTATCGAAAAGCTCCGAAGAGAGGAACAGGAACGTGTCGAAAGGGAGCATGCCGAGAAGCAACGTAAGAAGCTGGAACTTGACGCGTTAAGGCAGGCAGTCAAGGACAAGGAAAAGCAGATTAAGGAGGAAGGGAAGCGGGATGTGGAGTAAATAAGGACGCCAACGACTGTTTGTATCTCCTCAACTCTTCAGCCTTGGTTTGAATAACCTGACCTGAGTCCTCACGCCAGCACCCCGACAATATGGTTTCCGCCTGAATCCTGTCCGACATGCCGGAGAATCGAGGATAGATGTGCTTCCAGACTAGCGAATACATGGCACTAGAGTGGATGGCCATCCATAACCAGCTTGCACCTGAATGTAAATTTTCCACCATTGTACGGGCCAGAGAGAAATCGGCTTGGATCAGCGTTCTCTTACGCTCCTCTACCTCCACGGCGTATATAAAGTCCTGCTGGATCTTGCTGAACTCCGCTTCACTGACTTGGTTAAGGGCTCGTCCAGTGAGCCAATATGGTACCGTGAGAGCCTCCACAGGCAGAGCGCAAATCCATTCCAGGTCGATCAAGCATGTGATATTCCAGTCTCTGTCCACAAAAATGTTGGATCGATTTACGTCGGTAAGTTGGAGCGGGAATGGTCCGTATCGATATTCTGGACGCACGAAACGATGCGAGAGTAGACGGACCAGACTTCTCGCCGCCATTTGCCCCCGACAATCCTCGTCATCGTACGCTGCATTGGGATCGCTGAGGAACATATTGTCCTGGCATGCGATGAGGTCCATCACATAAGGGTCCGAGCAAGGGTACGTGCTTTCCCGACGTATCGTCCTAGGCATGTTCGCATTCTCCCATAGCATTACCGAGCAGGTGAGCGGCCGGTTCGACAGAGATATTGTACAGTCCTTGTTGAATTGGAACGAGCCGATTCGAGCTTGTGGGATGCGAGCGAGGGATACAAGGAGGTGAGCCAATCCTTGAATGAGGTTTCGCTTCTTCTCTACATCTTCAAGTTCCGCATCCCACGTATTGGAGAGCATCTGCCCGATATCCGGGCCGATGTATTCGAGCAGCATGTGAGCTGTGGGAAGTCGAGAAACGGACGGGTTCGAAACATAGCGGGACAAAACAGTAGTGTATCGAAGGCATCGACGAATGGCTTGTCGGAAAATCCGCGCGATTCGAACGTAAATCGGCCGCTGTTTTTCGTGAGTAAACTGGTTACCGAGAAAGCCAAGTCAGCACAACGGGAGAATGACATGAGGAACTGCCGAGAACGAGACGCACACAGCGGCCATCAGAGAATCCAAATCCGTACAAATGCGGGATACGAATGTCCTGGCAATGCTCTTGCATCCATACGTAGGCTCCAATCTCAGCGCCCATCTTTTCGTCGACTGTGCCAGGATACTGGGTCTCGGCCAGCTTGTGCGGCATGGGACAGCGGAAAATGCATCGTTTGGCGTGGCCTGCGGACTTTATCTCGATAGGCACGCACATGTTGAAGGCGCCTCGAATCCAATCGCTCTCAGCAGCGACGACACAGCTATCTCGCTTGCCAAGATTCAGGTGATGCCGAGTAAGAGCTTCCATCGATGGTCTCAGCTCTACCAACTCTCGGCAGAACTCTTGGAATGCAGACGAGAGACCAGCCCGAAGCACAACGTTTTCGTCCCGTGCTTCTGCATCTTGGTAGGTGACGAGGTCGCCGTCTGACAAAGCGAGTCTGGAAAGCATGGCGATGAACACAATCAGATGAAGTATGTCGTTGCTTGGAGATAGGATAGCAGGAAAATTTGGCAGACGCGACGGAGAAATGAGACGTGTCACGTGATGGGAATTGTGGATCGCCTCGCAGATAATTCGCACCCTCGTGGTACTGTTCCCAATCCTTCCCAAAGCACGGCAAAATGACCTCAGCAGAGGGGTCGTATCCCCCATCGGAATGTCAGGAGACGCTGGTTCTTAGGAGCGAAACGATCATCGTTCCAATTTCATTGCCGATGGAAATGTCCAACACGCCGGGATTCCCGGCTCGGGGTATAGTGCGCCCGCTCCGCCGCCCGTATACTACGAGAGCTGGGCTGGCCTTGGCCAGCCCATCTCAACAGATCTGCCCCTTATGGGCGTTCCGTCACACAAGTTCATTGCTGGGAAGGAACGCGGACACCGCTTTTGACGCGTTTGTGGCAGTGGCAAACGCCGGAGAGTGACAAAACGGCAACCAATCATGTTGCTCAGCGGCGCCATGCGAAGACAAAGCACTTCGAGTATTCGCTTGCCCATATTTCCAGTGGAAGCCATCACCGGACGCCAAATGCTTGAAATCGAAATCCTGTCGTCTGCAGTCGGCCGATGACGTCAGGGACCACGTGTGGAGGCTCCGATGCGGACGTAGGTGATGCTTGCGTCGCGGACCTCGGCCAGCACGAAACCTTTGGCGAACGTTCTCGCGCCGGCCACAAAGGAGATGCTCATGATAAGCCCCCAGACGGACTGAAATATGATAAGGGTGTGCGTCTACTGCAGCCTCTGCGTTAGGGAGCGGGAGGCCTTGTCGCTAATAATTACCGATGCTGCGCATGGGAGACCTTTGTTGAGGACCTCAGCTATAATACTAATATAGATATATGTATCCGTGGTAATAATAAGGGAGGAGTTAATGTTGGCGACCTAGAGCTTATAAGGGGTGCTGTAGAGGGCGGGGAGCATGAAGGTGATAAGATTGAAAGGGGTTAGTTGCGCTAGCATATATACTCTAGTAGTACTTAGGGGCGGCGTCGCTATCCCGTGGGCAAGACATAGGGTATACAAACTCTTTAGGGTTATCTTTAGGGAGCATCATGAAATTATATAGAGGGTGTGTGATGGTGGAGAGAAAGGGATTTAGAAGTCAGATAGCTTGCATCCTCGTGATTCAATCTTGGGCAAGGCCGTTATATATGATCTGGGCAAATGTGGGTGAAATAACTCTGGCCAGAATTTGGGTGCGCTTGCCTGCGATAAGTCCGACAGGCAGTAACGGCGGCTCCTTAGGTTGCTGATGGAAACGGAAGCGCGAGCTTCTAGGACTATCCCACTTACATACTCAACCCTTTAGCGGTACCTCATCACCCCCATCACTCTTCCCCACCACAAACAACGCAGCCTGCAGAGCCCACATTATTAGCGACAAAGCCCGCGACAGCTCTATTAGCTACCTGTAATAAGCAGCGCTAGCGGCCGGGCAGGTAAAGAGTTCGTCCGGGATCTAACGGTGGAGGTCGTTATCAGGAGCCTAACAAGCTATTGACCTCCTGCTTGGTACTTCATCAGGCCAGCGGTGAAGCCGACGAGGCCGGCGGTCGCAGGGGAGTCCGCGTGAGGCCGGGTGATATTTAAATCACTTAGCAGGAAAAACAGACGTTGTCGCCTACCGACTTATATACTAGGGCACCTTCAACTTGCATGCGAGGCAGCCACTCTAACCGACATGTCGCTGGTATAGCATATCCTCTGGCCAAGACAACCGTCATTGGGTTTCCTGTTGCCTGTTCTTGGTCCGCATGGGAGCTGGCCGCCGTCTTGAGAGGGTATCTGCAAATGGCTGGACAAACACAGTCGCCCCTATCGACCCCGCGCGACCTGGCTATATCTATTGGCGTTAGTCCATAAGGGACGGGGGTCCAGTCGAGATATGTGGCATTTGGAAGAACGCGCCCAAAAGGCGGCTGCACACCACCATGCCCAAGCAGGAACTAGCTAATAGTAAATACCAAGGCGCGATTATAATAGATATATATTAAAAGAATATATCTATAAAGCAAGCTAGTAATCTTATAAAACGCCTTAAATAAATATTACTTCTAAGTATTAGTCTAGTGCTTATATATAATAGTTATCACTAGCTATGAAAATGCCGTCCAGCTTTTAAAACCCGAGGTTGAGGGCTGAATTTTATTAAACTATTGCATCCCTGTAATAGCTAACTGAGATCCCATCTGAGCTATGAAATTACTATGAGGGACTAGCACTAGGTTCTCATGCTTATGCTCTTTCTATTGAGGATGAGATTTGGACGGCTAACTCTATTGCGTTCCTCGCTCATCACGAAGAAGGGGGCAAGTTCATCTCTATAGTAACCCTGCGCGAATGTCCCGGAGGCCTACAGGTTATACTTGCCGGCACAGCCTAGCAACAAACATAAAATGCAATAAGACATCAGCTGTGTCTCCATTCAAGCGACCGCAGTGGCCTGCAGAAGGCGCTTTACTCTTTACCAGTATGCAAGTTATGTTAGTTGCATGCGCTAGGGCCTTTATAACACTTGCATCGTGATGCACGCCCAGGAAGGCACGGAAAGCCACGCTAGGCAAATACATTGGAGGATCTTGGCAATTTCAGTTGAACAGTTAGTAGCTATTATCACACTGCGGACAGCACACTGAATCAAATCGCGAAAAGTACATCATAGCTTAGCAAGTCCTAGAAGGCGTCACCAGCTTTTAATGCGCCTTACCTTAATCACATCCCGCCAATATCATGCTGATAATTCCTCTAGCGGACTGCAACTAAACTGTGGCTGGCGTATCCGAAGAGATGCAAATACAGCTCAAAATGACCGGGGCCAGCTGCGTTCCTGCCGTATCCCCCACCCACACATACTAGCGCTAAGCATTAGTATGCGGACAGATTACAGAGGTGCGCTTCAAAAGTTCATACCCAAACTGCCAAGCCCCTAGCGACCTAACGCTAAGCCCAAAGTAGCAGCCACTAGGCCTAATAGAGTAAGGTGCTAGTAAAACCCCGGTTTAGACCCCAGGCGCCCCATAATATTGCTTTTTTTTCCTACCCAGGGCCTAAGCTAGTTTAACTGCTATAACAACAACAAAACTATTGCTAAATCACTCGAATTTTGCTATTTTTTTTCCCTCAATATGGCGCGTATTACTCCTTATATAAGAGCAGTTATTCTTGGTCTCCGGAGCCGCGTTGGCGGTAAATCAACAGAGGAAGTTGCTAAGGCTCTAGGAATTTCAAAGCGTATAGTTAATAATATCCTCAAGCGCGCCCGGGCCGCGGGCTTTGACCCCGACGCGCCTACTCTTGCGATCCTTCCCCAGTTTATCAAAGACGCGCCTCATACTGGGCGACCAACGAAACAAAACAATAAAATAACTATACTTATGCTCCGCAAGGTCTGCTGCAACTATTATAGGCGTGAGAAGAACTATGCTAATATCGCTAGCGAATTAAGCGACGAGGGGATCAATATCTCAGCAATCATAGTATAGCGGATCTTATATAAGGCGGGCTTCCACAAGACTAAACCTATAAGGAAGCCCAGTCTCACTAAAAAGATAAAGCAGGAGCAACTTATATAGTATCTCTACTACCGCCACTAGACCCTTGAGGACTAGATAAGGGTTATTTAGTCTAATAAGACCTCTATTATTCTTAACTACTACTATAGCAGCTACTAACTATAGCGCTAGCCTCATAAAGCTTATTATTACTCTTATATCTATAAGAGGTTAAAGAGATACTTTGAGTTTATATTCTGGGGATATTTCTTATATACTAAGAAGGGTCCCTACTACTATTAGGTACTAGAGACTATAAAGGAGAAGAAGAATGCTAATAACGAAATTAATATCCTTAACGAAGCCCTCAAGCCTATTAAATAAGCAAAATAGAAGCTTATAAATAGGATAAATTAACTTTAACTCCATATAATCCCAGGCTATAAGCCTCACTAGGCTTAGAATACTACTAATAGCAAGCTTACCTGCGGGGATAGAAGAGGTATTAATTAATACTACTACTAAAAAGAGATTCTTCTACTCAAACTCTTCTTATTTGCTCGCTCTATTAGTAAGAATACTATTATAATAGAAGATAAGGCCCTATCTCATAACTATTATTATATATACTATATATATGTTACGGTCAGCTATCCGACAGTAGGGTTCTGCTAACAGAAGCTGAGGGATGACGCTAGGTTGACAGTATGGTCTTGCTATGCTGTGTGGCTGAATGAATCTTGGGGTTCTAGGAGTATAGTGATTAGTTATAGTCCTCATAAGGGGGTTATAGTATAAGATAAAGCTAAGAGTACCTATTAGAGTAATCACGAAGTTAATTGCTAAAGAGCTATAGAAGCCTGTTCTTAGGAGTCCTAAGTCCATACTATATATAAGTCCCAAATAGTCCCTAGTCCTGCTGTTAGGTGATCACCTCTATATATTAGTGATTGTGATTAGTTAGCAAGACTAACTAATTACTAAGCGCTTCCTTCTACGCTCTACTAATTACTCTTTATCTTATTATTACATAACTTATACTATAGTTCTTCTATACCGTGGGCATCCCTAGTGTTCCCATGATCCTATAGTATAAATATTCTGTCCTAGTCGTCTGCTGCCTAGGTGGTTTAGTTAGTTATTATCCTTATATAATGGGTTATAATATTAGGTCTCCCTTCTAAAGGTCTTATCCTTAAGACCTAATATAAGTAGGTTATTAGTCCCAGGTTGGGGACCTATTAATTATACTCTCTGGTTTTTTTATAGTGCTAATACTATATCAGGTTGCATTCAAAAATCGAATTTATATTCCACCTCTATTATTCATTATCACAATTATACGCTTCATATTACTAAGTTTGGTATTATTGCTAATATACCTTATTTATATTATTGTTCGTTAGGGAAGCGTTGTAAGCTTCTCCCTGGAGGTGAAGTTTGCAGTAAGTATACTCGCTTGGGGCGTTTATGCGATATAGCAGCTAATGCGGTTTGCGCTCATATATATTATTACTATACTATTATTTATTATTTTGCTAATTTATTCTTTAGTTAATTAATTACTAGATGAGGCGGCTTATTTAGAGGATGCTGAAGTAGCAGAGGAGGAGGTATTACATAAAAAGGCTGCTGCCTTGCGTGCTGCGCAGGCTGAGTTAGACGAGTCTATAGCGCGGCTGGATCATTTGAGAAAATAAAAAAGGATAGTATTTTATAAAGGTTATGAAGTTACTGAGGAGGAACTAGTAGCTTCTCCTATATTAGAGGCTCAGTTTATAGGTAGTTTTAGCATAGTAGATTTAGATATGGTCTTAGGGGATTAGAATCCTAGTACTCCGAACTTTCTATTAGGTGAGGCGTCCTAGTTTGCTAGTATTCCTAATC
The DNA here is from genome assembly GCA_037178605.1 of Colletotrichum euphorbiae. Taxonomy (NCBI): domain Eukaryota; kingdom Fungi; phylum Ascomycota; class Sordariomycetes; order Glomerellales; family Glomerellaceae; genus Colletotrichum; species Colletotrichum euphorbiae. The sequence goes on from JAXCEF010000364.1 coordinate 53,280, forward strand.
ATATAAATAGGTTGGCGTCTCGTGGTTAGTCTTATTATGTTGGTCTGACTATAGGATGGGGTTAAATGAACTGGGTCTTGTTTTTACGTGTCCTCTTGGGTGCAGGTGCTATTTGTGGTTTGTTTATTGTTTGCTGTTCCCAGTATGTGTGGAGTTGATCTTATGCGTGTTTGAGATTTGTGGCTGGTTCCCACGTGTTATCCTTATGCCTATACCCCTTCTATTTAATGAGGTATTAGGTTTTATTCTTATTTTTAATGTGGTTGATGATTTATTTAATCTCATATTCTAGTTTATTTAATTCTATAATAATAAGGTTATTTATTTGTAATCCTTATGGTGCTAGTTTGAGAAGTGAAATGTGAAAGATTGGATAGCACTTTATGGTATCTGGTAGTGAGAGTTTGTAGCTAATGTCTGATAGTTTTTTGTTGATTTGAAATGGTCTAAGTTTTTTGTAGTCTAATTTGTCGCTTAGTTATTTAGTTTTAATGTTTTATTAGGTGAGGTAGATACTATCTCCCTCCTTTAGAGTTAGTCCCTTAACTCTTTTCTTGTTGGCGTATTTGCGTATGCGTTTGCGCATGAATTTGAGGTCCTTGGGGAGTTCCTATTGAATTTCTCGAATTTTCTTGATATCTGCTATAGCTTTGAGTGCTGCTGGGCCTTATTGTGGTTCTCTATATGCGGTGGGGTTGAATCCGTAGTTGAGATAGAATAGTAATTCTTTTATACTTTCTCCTATTGCGCTGTTGTAGGCGAATTGGGCTATTGGTAGTAGCGATACCTAATTGTCTTGTTTGTAATTGATGTAATAGCGTAGGTAGATTTTAAGGATTTAGTTGATTTGTTTGGTTTGTCCGTCGGTTTGCGGGTGAAAAGCGGTTGAGAGTTTATAATTAGATCCAAGCTATGAGATCAGGGATCTCTAGAACTTTAAAGTGAACAGTTTATCTCTGTCTGACACGATTTCTATTAGCATGCCGTATTAGCTGATGATAGTTTTCAGAAATATATAACCAAGGTCTTCTATAGTGCTTAATTCCATGTATAGGATAAAGTAGGCGTATTTCATGAGTTGGTCTATAATAACCAAAATGCTGTTATACTTGGTATTAGTTATTGGTTCTTTTGACTTTAGTAATTTAATAATAAAGTCTAGAGATATAGATTGCTATGCTGCTTTTGGTACTAGTAGTAGTTGAATTTTCCTATAGGGTTGATATTAGCTGGGTTTGCTTTTGGCGTAAATTTCGCAGTTTTTGATAGTATTTGCTACTTCTTGTTATGTAGTAGTTTTGTTGTAGTGTTGCTGGATGCGTTTCTATATCTTAGTAACGCCTTGGTGTCTATGTGCTAGGGCTGAGTGTATTTCCCTAATGGTTTTAGGGGTTATTTATCTAGTTGAGCTGGTATTGACCTTCCTAGCTATTATCAAGAGTCTCGTTGCTGGCATAAGGTTTCTGTTCTTATCTTGTTTTAAGATAACTTAAGTTTCCTCTAGTATTGGGATGTTGTGGTCTAATTAGCAGCTAAGAGCGTTAGCTCTGCTGTTTTTGTTTCCTTTCTTGTAGTTGATCTTGAAGTTGAATTTGGATAGGAATTCTAACTATCTGATTTATTATTTATTAAGTGCTTTTGAGGTTATGAAGTGAGAAAGGTTCTTATGGTCTATATATACCTTAATTAGGTGTTTTATTCCTAATAGTTGTGGTCTCTATTCTTTAAAGGCTTTAATAATTGCTATAAGTTCCTTATTATGTATTTAGTAGTTAAGTTTAGGTCCGCTAAACTTTTTTAATATAAAGGCAACTAGTTATAGTTAATTCTTATTATCTTATTATTTGAGTTGTGCGCCTATAGCAAAGTCTGAAGCGTTAGTTTCTAATTCAAATAGTTTATTAGGGTCGGGTATAAATAGAATAATATCTTTTTCTATATGTCGCTTAATTCTTTTGAAGTCGTTTTGATATTCTTTGGTCTATTAGAAGGTATTATCTTTCTGGGTTAAGTCCTGGAGTTATTAGCTCGTCTTAATATAGTTTCTAATGAATCTTCTGTAGAAGTTGATAAATCTGAGGAATAATTATATATCCTTGATATAAGTGGGTGTAGGCTAGTCATAGACTGCCTTGATTTTGTTTTTAGATATCTGAATGATTCCTGGGGTAATAGTGAATCTAAGGAATTTAACTTCTTATTGGTGGAATTTGCTTTTTGCTGGCTTAACTAAGAGTTTTACTTCTTATAGTCTTTACAGTACTTTGTGCATATGTTCCTTGTGTTCTTCTAACGTTTTAGAGAAGATGAGGATATTATTGAGGTATACTATAATAAACTTATTGAGGTATTATTGGAGTGTTTTATTGATTATGGTCTGGAATGTTGTAGGGGCGTTTGTGAGTCTGAAGGGCATCACAAGCGTCTTAAAGTGTCCGCGTTATGTTCTGAAAGCTGTTTTCTATTCCTCGCCTTCCTTAATGTAGATAAGGTTATAAGCTCCCTTAAGGTTAAGGGCTATAAACTAGTTCGCACTATATAGGAGGTTGTGTAGCTTAGAGATAAGTAGTAATAGGTAATAGTTTTTAATGGTGATATCGTTGAGTTTCTAATAGTCCACATATAGTCGTTTCTTCCCGTTCTTCTTGGGTATGAAGAGTACTAGATACCCTGCTGGGGATGTTGAGGGTTGAATGAATCCTTTCTTAAGATTCTCTTCTAGGTAAGTATTAAGTGCTTCTATTTCTTCTTAATTGAGTCTATAGATTTTTTTGAATATTAGTTCTTTTCCGGGCTTTAGCTTAATCTCGTGATTATAGCTGCTATATTCTAGTAATCTAATGTCAAGTTCTTTAGTAAATAGTTTATTATACTACTAGTATTCTATTAGGATAGATAGTAATTAATCTTCTCTATTAATATCTATTGCTAATAAC
>JAXCEF010000365.1:0-56061 GCA_037178605.1 Colletotrichum euphorbiae
CTCTCTTTTTAGAGGGTTCTAAATCCTATAGCTATTTGAGGTAGTATAACTAATAAGGTAGCTAATCTAGGCTTTTGCAGCTAGTTACTAGCGAAAATTTTGATAAAGTTAGGCGTCTGAGGTTATTAGAAGAGTCAGGTTATTTTGCCTGTGCTGCCTGCATATCTTGCCTGTGTGGGGCTGCGCTAACCCAGATGCCTGCCTCCTATTGGCCGCATTGCGCCACCCTAAATGCCTGCCCTCCTATTAGTTCCATTTATACGCCCATTTTTTAGCTTAAAATACTACTATAGCGATCGCACTTTTAGCTAGTTTATATGGCACTTTTTTAGCTACTTTAAATCGCCTTAGCAGACTATAGGCAATTGATTTTATATGAGGTAGCGGCGCGGACTTGGGCTGAACTGGGTGGATTTTAACCACCCGCATCGCAGCAGAGGTCCTAACGTCGTGCTGCGCCATTTTTATAGTTTGACGGTTGGCTATTGACGATCGCATATCCCTGGGTCTTTGCTTGGCTGGTGATATGCTCAATCTTATGTTAATTAATTGATTGAGAGTATTATAGCTGATATTATCGCCTACTAGCGCTGCGAGAGGCATTGCGGTGATGGGTAGGCTGGTGAGGGTAGTAGTGGCGGTGATGACGAAGAGTGGCTAAGAGGGGATAATATGGCATGAAAATCGTGCAGTTCGAGAAAATGGGCGTATAAATGCGACCAATAGGAGGGCAGGCATTTCGGGTGGCGCACCCCCACACAGGCAAGATATGCGGGCAGCACAGGCAAAATAACCTAACTCTATTATAAAAGACTTACTACTATACGCTTGAAGATAGGTTAGATTAGGTACTATAAAACCCTCTTTTAACGTCTTATGAAGTACAGTGGGGTGTCAAAAGTATCGGCCACCCCACCACCACTTTACGCCTTGATGCGTCCTCCCACGATGATCCCTCAACCTGCTAACTACCACAACTTTTGTATATGGAGGCCAATTTACGCGCATTTGGTACTAAATTATCGGTAAGTTGAAGTACTTGCGATGAACTTACTTAATTAGAGCGCGTTGTAATCACTACGGCCTTCTACTGCGGCTAAAGTAAGGCCTCTATTGCTGACGCGTTTAACTGCTCCCGCAGTACTATCACCCGTACTCTCGAACGTTATGAAAAATACTACACTTTTGATTCAGGAAGTCGTAAAGGCCGTCCCTCTATATTAATGTGTTGAGAGAAGCGTACTCTAGTGCGCGCTGCTAAAAAGGATTATTGTTGCACCTACTAGAGCCTTCTTATGGTTATATCTACTCTAGTCTCTTTCAGTACTATTAAGAGGACTCTCTGCACGTTAGGATACTGAAAATGGAGGGCTATGAAGCGGCCCTTTATTATAAAGGAAGCAGCAGCTAAGCGGCTTGAATTTGTGCTAGAGTGGCTACCTAAAGTTGAAGAATTAATGTTTGTATGTCCTTTCTTATTTATACTCTCTATATTACTATATAAGCTAATATATTGCAATCTAGAGTTATTTCTCTAATGAGTCCTCCTGCTAAAATAATATATCTGCGCCTACTGAATAGGTATTTAGGCTACCTTATAAGCGCTAGCAGCCTAATTTTATTAACCTCAAGAGTTATGTAAAAGCGAATATATCTATTATGGTATGGGCTATAATATAGAGGGATGGCTGCAGTAAATTGGTCTTCCTCAACTGCGATTTAGAGTCGTCGCGTAATGGCTATATAGCTAATAGTTATATTAACTGCTTAGAGGAAGGATTACTCCCTAGCTATAATGATACGCGCCATTTCATCCAAGATAACGCCCCTATCTATATGGCAGAACGGATGAAGCAGTAGATGTTTACGAAGGGCATAAGCTAGATCAACTAGCCCCCATATTCGCCTGATCTTAACCCTATTGAGCACTATTAGCGGATAATAAAGATAAACCTTTAGAAGATATTCCCTGAGGCTATTTAACTTAAAAAAAACGAGCTTGATATTAATGAATTCAAGCGGCAAATTGAGGTAGTATAGAAGGCTATCCCTCAGGGCCGGATTTAGCAGCTAATTGATTTACTGCCGCGGCGACTTGAAGCAGTTCGCAAAGCTAAGGGATGGTATATAAGATACTAATGAGCTACCTTTTAGCTATTAATCGAATATATTTTTATTACAACCCGCATAGTGGTAGGTTTGTAATTTGCTCTTGAAGTGAATGGGTTAGAATGCGGGTGGCTGGGAAACTGGTGGGGTGGCCGATACTTTTGACACCCCACTGTATCTTATAAGGCGTCTTCCAGCCTTACTGCTTTCGTAGCGTATAGTTATATAAGTAGGTAGCAGCTTTTATGATTTCAGGCTATAGCACTATAGGTAGCGAGGCTAAGAATTATAGCGAGCAGGCTTTTTGCTTAATAATAGCAGCAATCCTTTTAGCGCCTCTATTTTAGGCTTGTATATGTGGAGCGGATGGCTTTATTTAAATACCCTTGCTCTTAAGCCTTACTATAACTCTTAGGTATTAAAGTATCTGATTATTAGCCTTAATAACCTAAACCTTAGTCTTATACTGCACGTTAATTATTAATATAACTTTATTTACTACTTAAATAAGGGACTTGCTTATTTAGTTAGCTAGGGAGAAGTCCCAGGCAAAGCCTGAGGCTCTGTCGCTACAATAGCAGCTGATGTATACCCTCTATATTCCTTATTATAGTTATAGAAGTTAATAGCAATCCTTTTGCTAGGTTTTAACGATATTACTAACTCTCTTGGGGCTCAGCAGACCTATCTTGTTATCTTCGCTATAGCACAAGAGTCGCACTTAATAGTCTTAATAGGTTTATTATTATTAATATAAATATCTCTTGTAGCCTCAGGTAGCTATTATAAGGGTTCTAGGCTGCGATAGCTAATACGTTAATGCTATAATAATATTAAGCCTCAAAGGGGTTTATAAATAGTCAAAGAGTTATACTTTTAGTAAAGAGGGCGTTTATATATCTTATCTAGAGGGGATTTATCGCTATTAATTATAGCTATTGCTATAAACCCCATAAAGATACTCGCCCCCTTATATAGATAATACTTAAGTAGATGCTATTAGTTAATATTAAATATCTCTACTATATAGGTATAATCTCTTTATTAAAGGCAGTTTTAATTAGAGTTACTAGGTCTAGTATCCCACTATATACCCTTCTTTCGTAGTAGTTATATAGGTATAAGGCTAGTAGCTAGAATCTTATAATATGCTAAATTATTAAGTTGAAAGGTTATTAGTAGCTCTCTAGGGCCTTAAAAGTGAAGGTCTACTAACCCTCAGCTATTAATAGTAGCCCTTAAGGTCCTAGTAATAATAAAGTTATTATAAGAAGCTAATTAAAGGCTAATAAATTGGGACAGATTATTAAATATATATATTATCGCTCCTATATTAAGTAGGATTAAGGAAGAGAGGGAGTATTAAACTTTATTAATTGCTATAATAATCCCCCTATATCTGCTATCCTAGTATCTACTATTATAGTTACTATATAGTTATTAACCTAATTAATAAGATTTTCCTTTTTAAATTCCTCTACTAAATTACTACTAGGCTAGATCCTCTTAATAATATAGTTAATAAGGTTTTTATTGAGGTTACACTATTCAGGCTAGTCTTCTAGAAAAGTAATATAGTAGCGCTAGAGTATATATCTCTTATAGTAGTAGAGAGCATACTACCTATTATTACTATAGTTATTTTAGTGAGGCTTCTTTTTATATAAGTCTTACTAGCTACTAGCTTTATACTTATAACCTCCTCCTCAACATTAATACTTATTATTATTATCTTTAGTATTATTATTATTAACCTCTACTATAGTAAGCCTGAATACGCCCCTCCTAGGCTTGCTCCTAAATGTAGTATCTGCAAGTTGCTCAATAGCTTTATAGGTAGCTAGGAGAATATTACTAGCCTCAAGCTTATCTTTATTAGCCTTTACGCCTATGAGGGCTTGATAACCTCCTATCTAGGTAGCTAGGGGAGAGCTACTTAAGACTCAATAGAAGTTATTAAACTATAAGCTTAATTACTCTATTTGAGGGACCTTTACTACTTGGCCTTTAAAAATAACTATATCCCATTGCTCGATCTAAAGAGTAATCTCTTCTTATATAGTACTAGTTGGATTTTTCCTATTTAAAATAATATCTTTATACTTATATACTACTGCCTTCTTTTAATTAATAACTAAGCTACTAACTCAGCCTTATAGCTTTAATACCTAAGTAGTAATATCCTCCTTAGTGAGACAATAGGTCTCGAGGTATTCATAATAGACAGTCTTAGATATCCAGTCCTATATCATAGCGACGTTTCTGACGTGCTCAGAGTAGACCTTCTTCTCCTCCACATATTAGGTTATTATAGTATTATAGAAGTTCATCTCCTTCTCTTTAAAGTTGCAAATAGTATCCTCTTTGTTAGTAGGGGCTAAATTATTTGCTATTTAAGTACTTAAGTAAGCCCTAATAATAAGCCTTATATATAGAAGGTTGGGTTTTATGATGGCGTTACTAAGTGATAGCTTATTAGTCTTACTTGGATTGATATAGTACTATAATTCGACTCTAGAGGCGCAAGCCTCTAGCTAATTAATCTATAATATCCAATCCTTTAGACTATTTAGCTAGATCTTGTTACAGGCTACGCCCGGTTGGAACTATCTGGGCTTCTGCCCAGATTCACCGCTCTTGGGGCCCACCCAGTGGCCACCCACAAACCTAGCGTAACCGCGCTGAAGCGGAAAACCCTTCCTTTTTCTCTTTAGCTTCAAATAAACAGTATTACGCCACCTCTTATCGCACAGACTCAGGTCCAGCCCTTCACATATTTAAAGCTCACCACTAATAAGAGATGGGTCGAGCGCCGCTCCCCACTAGTTACTAGCCTTATCTCCACCACAAATAAGAGGGAACTACTACTCCCCTAGGGACCCCTTTATAGCATATTATAGAGAAAACTACTACTACTTAAGAATACCCTATAGACCCTCCTAAATAAGGGGTTTATTTAAGCTAGCAGCTTACTAGCTAGTGCTCTAATACTCTTTATAAGGAAGCTAAGCAGAGGTATTTCCCTCTATATTAACTATAGGGCTCTAAACATAATTACTAAAAAGAACTACTACCCCCTACTATTAATCTCTAAGATATTATACTACATCAGTGCAGCTAAATAGTATATAAAGTTAAATATAATAGATACCTTCTATAAGCTGCGGATCATAGAGGGGCACTAGAAGAGAATAGCGTTCCACACCTAATATAGCTTATTTAAGTAGGTAGTATACCCCTTTAGCCTTACTAGCGCCCCTACTAGCTTTTAATAATATATTAATAGCACGCTATAAGACTTCTTACAAGATTTTATTATAGCCTATATAAATAATATACTAATCTACTTATATAGAATAAAGAAGGACTATGAGAAGAAAGTCTAGGAGGTCCTCTAGAGGCTGATAGCAGCTAGACTTAACCTTAATCCTATAAAGTATAAGTTCTTAGTTAAAAAGGTAAGTATATAGAGTTTATTATAATAGTAGGGAAAAGCCTCCCTTATAATCCCAAGAAGCTCTAGGTAATTACTAAGTAGCTACCTCCTACCTCACCTAAAGGGGTCTAGAGCTTCCTAGGGTTTACTAACTACTATAGTATATTTATATCTAGTTATAAGGAGATTATTAAGGTATTAATATAGCTCACTAAGAAAGATATAGTATTCTACTAGAAGAAGGACTAAGATAAGGTATTTAAGGAGCTTAAGTAGCTATTTAGCACCTAATTAGTCCTCTACTAGTTTAACCTAGAGGATAAGATAGTAGTAGAGACTAACTGCTCTAGGTTTTTAAGGTACTAATAGACTACTAGGGGCTAGAATACTTTATAAAAAAGCAACGCCTCATAGAATATTAGAGTAAGTAGGTAGAGGCGTTATCTTAGTATAACTTCTATATCAAGTACTACTCTAGTAGGGAGGAAGTAGCCCCTAATACCCTCTCTTAATAGGAGCAGGATACGCCCCAGGGGTGAGATAACGAGCAGAAGCAGGAAAGGGTCCTATAGCTAATACCCAACCACGCACAACTCTGAGGAGACCCTGCGGCTGGCCCCCCAGTGAGGAGGAACTAGGCGCTAGCTAGCTACCCAGATATTCCAGATTTCCCAGATATAGTAGTCATTAGATATATGCTTGCGTGATATTACGGAGCTATAGTATATAGCCCTCTTTTATAAGCAATAGGGCAATAGTAAGAAGGAGTTGCTAGCTAACCTGCTATATTATGGGGGATTAGGTAAGTATAGAGGCTTTTTTATTATTATTATAGCCCTGAATAATAAGTCTTAACTTCTTATAGGGCTAATTAGTGCCCTTGCTCTTTACCTCGTGGACTATATATAATTTAAAGATATAATACTGGCTATGGGTTGTGGCGTCATATGGGATAATTTTAAACACACCACGCTTTTAAAGCGCAGTTATTTCTATAGTTAATAAGGCTAAAAAAGAGTCCCTAGGTATTTAGATAATCCTATCTTTGCGTAGTTATATAGTGAGGTCGTGATCTATTTGCTCCTTTATAGTCAAAAACGTCATAGTATTGCTAATTTTATTAGCAAGTACTTGGGCGGTAGTAGCTATAAAAGTATTAATTAGATATATTTGCTCTAATTGTTTATTAGCTACTTATATACTTCTATATATTAGGCCTGCTGGCGATATTTCTTGGACTTATTCTTCCTTATAGGGGCAGCCTTAGTAGCGCGGGATCAGGTCTACAAACCTCTCTAGTAATAGCATATCAGGACCTCTATCATTATCTAGCCCCATTATTTATTTAGTATTCAGCCCCAGGGGAGGCAGTATAGCCTCATCAGCCCAGTACTACAGGCGGATAGCTATTAATTAGAATATCTGGGGCCCGCGGGGGAGGTTAAGAGTATAGATCTCGCTATTAATAGCGAGAAGTTAGTATAGCCCTTACTAGCCCTTCTTTTTATAGTAGACCTATATGAGGAATAGTAGTAGTAGCTAAAAGATTAGCGCTATATCTAGGCTATTATAGGCAGCGAGAGCGGCCACAACTTAGCGGGAAGCCCAGTGCTTCCAGAGGTCCTCTATTACCCTCTATATAGCAGCAGCCCATCACTAGAGGTCTAGAGATAGGGGCAAATCATTATTAATTTAGGGGTAGGCGCTAAAAATAAGTAGTATAGGCACTAGGCCATTAGGCCCTGCAGTATTATTAATAGCCTTAATAGCTATTTGAAGAATAATCTTATAGTCTACATCAGGCAGGTCTTTATAGATAATTATATATACCCTCTATAATATTATATAATATTACTTAACCTTATTAATAGAGTTATAGGCCTCAACTAGTACTTTAGTAGTAGTTATTAAAAGCGCCTAAAGGGCACTTTACTACTCTAATAACGCGAAGTTAGTACTAGCATTAGTAATAGCAATATCTAGCGGCCTGAGGTAGATATAGATCTAGTATTATTTAAAGGCATTAAGTGTTATAGTTATAGATAGATCCTTTAGGAATTTGGGTATATTAAATGTAGTTATAGCGTTAATAATATAGAGTACTAAGCGCTCTTTAAGGTAAATAATATTAATAACTATAGCGTAGTTAAAGTTATAGTTATCTCTAATTATGAATTCAAATTGATTTAGTGCCCCTATATTAAGTTAGTAGCGCTTATAAAACTTGATGAGATATTTAAGTAGGCATAATTTAACTTAGTAGCTAGCTTATTAGAGCACTTTATAAAGTTAGTAGATTAATAGGTAGCTAAAAGATTAATAGAGTCTTTATAATTCAGCCTCTATAAGGTTATTATAGGCTAAAACCTTCTCCATCTCCAATAATAGCTATAGGTAGCCCCATTTATATATGATAAGCATAATAAGGTTACCCTATTATAAGCAGTTTTGAAGGGTATTAAAGCATATACCTAACTTATCTATATCTACTAGATAGAGCAAGAAGGGAGTATTTATAGATACCACATAGAAGATCATATCCCTAAATAGCATAGGGACAGTTATCATCCCTATTAAGCTAATAGCTCCTCCTAGCCTAAACCTTATGCTTACCCCTTTTGCTATTACAGAGTTAATTATAATATTAGGTATAATCCTCTTAAGTCCTTTAAATTAGCTCTTACCTGCTATTAAAAATCCTGCTGCTCCTATATTAGGGATAATACTTTAGAACGTCTCTAAAGAGTATCTTCCTTTAAGTATAAATAATTCAATAGGTATAAGCTTAGCTAATTCTTTATATAGATCTAAGTGCGTAATAGTATAATAGGCTGCTTAATTAAGTAATAGCCTCAAGATAGTCTTTTCATCTACAGTAGGGACTAAATTAGTGCCCTGGCTACTATTTAGGTTTATAAATTGGGTGAAGAATATATTATGCCACTGCTCTTTAGAGTCGCTATTATTGTAATAATCCCTGCCCTCACTAAGCAATTAGAAATATATTTCAATCTCCTTATTCTTGTTATTATTTACTACTAAATTATTAGTTATTTCTTCTATAGCTCCCTTATAGTAGGTTAGGAACTACTAGTAGGCTGCCTTTGACTTATTGAGGGCTTATAGGTTATTTCGCTATTATAAGTATGCCTCCTCCTTCTCTTTTTATATATAGTTAGTTAAATAGCATCTAGGTCCTTTGTAAATATAGCATTTTATATCCTATTGCTATTATTTTGAGCTGTTTTTATTGTCTCTCTATGGCTTAGGCCTTCTAAATCTGCTATTTCAACCCTTACCATTATATTCATAGTCTATCCAGTATTATTCAGCATAATATTAGCCCTATAATAGTCAACTATTTATAAACATTATTATATTGCTCATAGTGACCTTAAGTTGCTTGCAGAGGCCTTCAAAGGTTCTTAATAGGTTTATAGTAGCCTATTCATACTCCTTAATCCCTCAGCAGCCTTAAAGGAGTTAATTACATAGTATCTTATCGCTTTAGTAGGCTTTACTAAGCGCTAGCTAAGTTAATATAAGGGTATTAATTAGGGTATCCAAGGCCTCTAATTTAGACTTTGAGGGATAGTCCGTTATAATCGAGATGAGGGTTATATTATTCCATATTATAAGATAGGCTTAGGTAGACTCTTTAGTCTTAAAGCGTCGCTTAAGCCTATTAATGATTTAGGTGCTATTTAGATGAGGCTATAGGTAGTAAAGGCTCTCATAGTAGTATTTCAGCGCCCTTCCCTTAAGTATCATTAGAAAGGCTGCTGGGGTTTAGTCCTTTATAATACCTATCCTTTCATAAGTATCTTAAAGAATCCATAGTTTTAGCTTAAGAATATATATACCTTCACTACTATACTTCATCTCATTAATATATATCTTTGCTAGGTCTGCAATTTAGCATATTAATAGGCGGGTGCTATTATCCTTTAGCTCTTAGCGATCCTCTTATAGTTCTTCTGCGACCTCTCGCAGTCTTTCTGCAACGGGTTGACTTATTGTTGTGGCTGGGCTAGTAGCTATAGCTGATGCTCTTATTAGTATTGTGATATCGTTATTCCAGAAGTTAGTAATATCCCTGCTAAACTCTTTCCTATCCTAGTTTTTTGCAAATATAGTACTCCTCTTGATCTACTTATTTACTTCCCTAGCGGTCTAGAAGTAGAAGTCGTTTGTAGTTACAGTATTATATATATAGCTTGCAATACTTAATCTATCCTAAATAATATAAATACTATTATCTATTAATTACTAGTAAATCTTCTTTATAGTTACTAGGCTCGCTTTCTAGAAAGACGTAATAGGTAGGCCTATAAAGTCCACTATAAACTCTATCTATAGGTCCTTACTAAAGAGTTTATTATATTTATAGGTTTTAATATAGTATAGGATCTTAGTAGTTACTTGCTTTATTAACAGTGTTTTCATTAAATCTAATATCTTAGCTTTAGTCCTCCTTATCTACTAGGGCCTTGCTCTTTACTAGTATTAGTAGTTCTATAATAAGCTTAATTCGCTATTAGTCTAGCGGTATTAGTAATATTAATATTACTAAAGACCCCTTAGGAGTGCTTATTTATAGCTATTTAAGTAGTAGTGGGGTTATTAATATTAAGGGCCCTAAAGTTGCTATTATATATAAATAAGGCGTAGTTAATAATTTAAAAAATTAATTAGGTAGTTATATGCTATTTCTTCTAGTGATTCTAGCTCTCCTCGCCCTTAGCAATAGGTATTAATAGGAGGTAGTAATAACAATAGGTATCCTTATATAAAGTAGAGGCTTATGATATACCTAAGTTAATATTATTTTATTGTTATTTAATATCTCTACTAGCTAGGTATTACGTCATATAGTTAAATAATATATTATTTGAGGCTTAAGTTATCTTATTTTACCCTGACTTATATCTCCAGGTTGTTTTAAAATACTCTTCTTTTTATAACGTGAGGGTCTCGGGAGAGTTAATTATTACATAAACGTTAACTATTAAGCTATTAATAGACCCCTTTTATAGTTATCTTCTTACTTAAGGGTCTTATAATAATAATATTAATAATAGTGAGGGTTATATAATAGACGCAAGGATTAAATTAAGTCCTTTAAAGTAGTTAGCTTATATCTAACTACTTATAGTCTGTTAATCAATCTAGGTAACATAAAAGGGCTACTAGTTATAATCATTAAATAGATTTAATATATAAATGAATTATAGACTAGTAGAGCTTTTATCTCTTTAAGTACTAACCTTATTAATCTATAGTTTTATAGCATAGCTAAAGTAGTATAATAGTGAAGTTAACCACTAATTAGTGTTAGTTTTATATAGGTAGGTAATAGTATGCACGCATAGCCCTAATATGTATTGTTCGTATTGAAGCTATTCTGTAGTGCGAGTATATGTGTCTAAGAAATAAATAGCTATGTGGGTAGTGGTGTTATGCCATATTAGGCCTGCGAATATAGTCACGTAATACATATATGTACGTATAATATCGTATCTCGCAGAGTGCCCATCCTGCCACTCTATAGGTTACGGGGTTATTGCGACAAATATAGCTACTATTCTTTATATAGACGTTAGGGAACTTATAATATAGTACTATATTTATAATAGAGAAAGGGGAGATAGTACTAAAACTATTATAGCTTTTAATACAATAACTAATAAAGTGCGCGAGCGCGCTAATATAAGCGAATAAGCTCTAAATAGGGTATCTATTCTAAATAATAGTATATATTATGCGTACTTATAGCTCTAGTTAACTATAAGGTTAGTAATATTACTTATATCTATATAGTGCTAGTAAATAGAAAGGGCTGCCTAGGCAGTAATATAGCTAGTATAGTAGCGCCCTAGGCAATAGTATCTAATTATAGTAATTACAGTATCTTAGGTAGTAATAACTACCTTCTTTAGGGCATTACTACTAGAGCTATTAATATTAATAGGCGTCTTAAATAAGCTAGAAAGAATAAAAGCAGTAGGTATAGTAGCATACTTAACGTTATTAAGGCTAGCGATAGCTTCGTCGCGCTTATCAGGCGTCTTTGCTGCTAGGTGTTAGGCTAGGTCTAAGTACCTAGAGCTATTATTAATTAGCGCATTTAGTGTTATAGCTATAATACCCTTAACGTTAGTAGTAATAATAGAGATGTATTTACTTATATTATTAGTGAGGTAGGGAATATCACCATTACCCGTTTTAATAGCACTTATAAAAGCCTATAAGGCTTCTTTATCGCTCTGCAGAAGGTTAGTAATCTTAGTAATATAAGCGCTATAAGTATATATACTATAGATAAGCTTATTTCTCCTTATAGGAATACTAGCGGCATTAAATATATTAGTGCTAGGGGAGGCGGCTAGCTGCTTAGTAGGAGTAGCTAGTTTGCTAGTTCCCTACTAGTTAGTAGTTTCCTTTTTAATAGGTACAATGGTATTATTATTAGAGTTACTAATATAGATATTCTTATTAGTACCATCGCTCTTACTACTATTACTACTATTATAGCTATTGCTTTTAATAATAGTTTCTTTATCACTATCTTTAATATTAATAGAATAAATAATACTATTACTTATATTACCATTAGTATTACTAGTGCGAAGAGCTGGACGTGATTTAATGCGATAAGAGGTACCGTAATACTATTTATTTAACGCTGAAGAGTAAAACGGAGATTTTTCTGCTTCAGCAAGGTTACGCTAGGTTTGTAGGTGGCTACTGGGTGGGCCCTAAGAGCGGTGAATCTGGGTAGAAGCCTAGATAGTTCTAACTAGGCGTAGCCTATAATATTATCCCCTCCCCCAGCTGGGGGCCCTCTAGATATAGGCTGGGATGCTATTATTAGCTATAATTAGCTTATATCTCTCCTTATATTTACTTACTACTTTAGTTTTTATAATAGCCTCTACTGGCTCCTAAGTAGGCTCTATATATCCTTCCCACTTAATTAGTGCTTTATGCTGCTGCTCTCTCCCTATGGCCCTCTATTATGCGATATAGATCTCATCTACGCGCTATTTGAATTTACTATTATTTATAATAATTTATAGAAGCTATAAACTTACTTTTAATTAGGTAGGTAGGGAGTTCTTTAGTGCACTCTAGAGAAGGTTAATATAAAACCTCAGATAGATATTCCCCAGGATATCTAGTTTTATATATAGGAGCTTAGTATACCTTTAACTATATACTTATAGTATAGCTATAAGAGTTTCTTATTAGGCCTAGGGCTCTTATAGTTTGCTATTAATAACTAGACTTTATTACTTACTTAGTACCTCTCTATAGGGGATCTATATCTATTTGCGTTCTCTCAACTCTATTACTAGGCTGCTGCTATATTAGCTTAAATAAAGCTTACCATATTCCTAAGCTTACTCATTAGGAGAGTAGCTACTATTTGCTTTATAATAGGTATATTAGGTTCCTCTTCTATAACTAGTATGGAGTTAGTATAGTATCTATACTTTAGGAAGAATAGGGAGAGTCTAGTTATGCTACTAACTCTATTTTTAAGCGCTAGTTAGGCAGTGGGGAGTAGTTTTCTCTAGTTATTCTGGGCCTATATTCTATATGCCTATAGGATAGCCTAGATCTCCTAGTTCTATTTCTCTATCTCTCTATTAGTTTGTAGGTAGTATACTATACGTAGTAGCTAGGTTATTCCTATAAGGCAGTAGAACTTAGTTTAGAAGCAGCTTACTTAGTTAGTCTCCTAGTTACTAATAATACTATATGTGAACCTATAGAAGCAGAAGTAGTAGGTTAAGAAGTATTTAGAATAAGCTTCTACCTCTATAGTCTCTATTTCTTTAAGTACTATAGACTTACTAAGCTATTCTGCTACTATCTATACATAGCAATTATTATTATCTTTTATAAGTAGTAGGTTTATAATAAAATCTATAGAGAGGTTCGAGTATAGCTAGTTAGGTATTAGTAGGGGCTTAAGGAACTCTTTTTCTTTACTTACCTCTAGATATATATTCCTCTATATATATTATAGTTGTACGTAAATCTTTATATAGTTTAGGACTAATCTAGGTAGTAGAACTACTATCTTACTATCTTAAGCGTGCTATTTTAATCCCGGTAGGTAATTATACTTAAGTTATAGCTCTACTAGGTAATCCTAATGCGGAGCGCCCCTAAGAAGTTGTTTTTATTCTCCCCGCCTAGTACTTATAGCCTCCCCTAGAAGATCAGCCTCCTAAGAATATTAATATTATATTTATTAAGCTGGATCTTTACTCTGAATTCTAATAGGAAGCTATATAGCTATTAAGTAACTATATTATAAGCTGCTCTATAAGTTACATCATTCTTTGCTATTTCCCACTAGACTGCTTATAGCTCCAGGTTACTAGGCAAGACTATAGTATCTAAGATATCTAAGTAGCCTACTAGTACCTAGTTCTTTCTCACTAGGGGGCTAGTAGTAGGGTCTCCTTATGGTTATATATAGTTAGGTATTAGCTATAGGACCTTTCTCTACTTCTACTTATTAATTTACCCTTAGGGTATCCTACTCCTACTAAGAGAGAATATCTAGGGCTACTATCTCCCTATTAGAGCAAAACTTAATATAGAAGTTATATTATAATAATTCCTCTACTCACTTACTTTAGTATTCTATAAGGTATTACTTCTTTAAAAAGTAATTAAGCTCCTAGTAGTTTATAAGAACTTTAAAGGTAGGCATACTATATAGCTCTACTCTCTATATATAGAAATAAAATAGTACTACTACTAGCGCTTTATTATAAATAGAGTAGTTATACTCTACTAGTAATAGCTTCCTTAAGTAAAATACTATAGGGCGCTAGGTACCCTCTAGGTTAGCTTAAGAGAGCACTCCTCTAAGAGTCAACTATAGCAATTAGTCTTTTTTACTATTTTATTCTCTAGGTTAAATTAATAGAGGACTAGTTCGGTATTAGATAGCCTCTTAAGCTTCTTAAATACCTTATCTTAGTTCCTCTCCTAGTAGAATACTATATTCTTCTTAGTAAGTTATATTAGTAGCTTAATAATCTCCCTATAATTAGGTATAAATACACTATTGTCGCGATGCGGCACCATAGTACTGGCAGCCCTGCGAGGCTCAACCCTGCGTGGCTGTGGTGGCGTGCAGTGTGGCTATACACTTACGTAAGCCAATCTGCTGCCTATTTCACTGCGCTTCGCGCGCAACTATCTCTGAATAAGACAGTTGCCTTCTACAACTCGCCCTTACCCCTACCTACAGGCTCGTAATAGTTATAAGCCCAGCTCTTCTACTTATAAATACCCCTTTTAACCTCTCCAAGCCTAGGAAAGGGGGAGCAGCATTCTCCTAGACCTTTTAACCTCTCTTAACCAATTTTCTATGTTTTTATTTAATACCCTTTCTAAACCTCTAGCTATTTTATAAACCCCATAATACTCTCGCTATGTCTATCTTCTCTATAGAGGCGAAGCTCCGAAGCCCGGCTAACTAGCCTCGCTGGTATCTGAACCTGCGTACCTCCGCGTAGTCTGAAGGCATCTGGAAGTTTATTAACTCTAATAGACTAGACTCCAGCAAGCCCTCAGACGCTCTTAAGCCTACTCCAACTATTCAGCAGTTTATTACTAAGCGTGAGGCGTACCTTTAGGCTTAGTACTAAGTAGACCTCACTGAGTATAAGGTATTTAGTAAGGCTTCTACTACTTCTACTACTAAAGGAGGCTCTTAGATAATTCTAACTATAGAGAGTAATAATAATATTGAGCCCTCTCTCTCTTAATAACTTTAGGAGAGCTCTCAAAAGGCCCCCCTTACTACTACTCTAGGAGGTAGGGCGCTTATAAGGCTAACTCTACTAGGCCCCGTAATATAAGCTAATATCTAAGAGGAGTAGAGTAATACTCTTAAATTCTACTCTACTAATAGTATAATCCTCGCCTTATAGGTCGCATTATACTAAGCCCTTTAGGGGGTTATTTTCTAAACGGTCGACTCAACTTACCTCAAGAGCGCGGGAATTAAGCTAAATACCTCAGATAAGTCTTAGCTAAACCTTTAGAACCTCATTCGCTATCTTAAGTAGTACTTAAGCTACTCTAATAAGGGTATTAAGAAATAAGTATACTATAATTATAAGGAGATTCTAAAGCATACTAAGTATATAAGAAGGCTATCTAAGTAGTTTAAGGAATAGCACTATTTCTATAGTTTTATTAAGAGTTAGTAAATCCCTAAGGCGTAGGGGAGTTATTGTAAGCGCTTATTCCTTAAAGCTATTTACTACTATATTACTTCTACTTAAGCCTAATATTAGCTAGACCTTATTATATAAGTAGATAAGATTAGTATATTAAGTTTGATACTTAAGTAGCTTAGTCTTATCCTCTCTACTAAGATCTATAGCAAACTAACTAGTACCCTAAGCTTTAGTAGGAGCTATAGTAAGGCTCTAGGCGTATATATAACTCTTATAGGCTGCTCTAATAATTAGGACCCACCTAAGTCCGCTCCTATTGCTACCTCCTCCTTCTTTATAAGCTTACTAAATAAAATACCTACCTATCCTTATAGGCGCTACTACTACTAGTCTCTATACTATTACTTATATATTTAGTAAGCCTTTATAAATACTCTAATAGAGCAGGCTAAGGACTATAAAATAGCTAAGGATGAGGCCTAGCGCATATAGGAGATAGTAATATCTCCCCAGTAGGCCTACCTCCACACTAATCTCTAGAAGGTAGAGTAGATTATAAAGGAGTCTCAAAGAACTAGATAGCTCCCCTCTAACTAAGGTAGGCGTAGTAGTTAAGCTAAGTGTAGTAGATATAGTAGCTCGAACTCTAGAGGCTACTAGCTACCTAGTAATATCTCCTGCTATATTATTGATTATAGCTTATTACTAGATAAAAGCTAAATAATAGAAACCTATTTAGCTATATTTACCTTCTTCAAAGGCCCCTATATCCTCTCTTAGAGCATTATCTTTAATAACTATAGTACTCTTTATATTATTAATAATAAAAAGAAGCTAGTAGCTAGGTTCTTTATTTACTCTTATAATAATAAGGTAATTGAGGTTAGTAGTATAAGTATGCCTATTCTCAGTAGGGGCACCTAGTATATCCCAGATACTATTAAGAATACTACTATAAGCTAGAAGAGCACCCTAATATTAAATAATATTACTATTATTAAGAACATATATACTAATATTATCTCTAAGGCGCTCCTATATAAGGCTAGCATTTAGTATAGTAGCTATAACTATACTTTATAGCACGAGAAGCCCAGCAAATTCACCTATATTAAGCAGCTTATTTATAAGAGCAACTTAGTATTCTTCTAATACAACCCTATTTCTACTTACTCGCCTTATCCTAAGATCCCCATAAGCTCCACTAATATCATAGCCCTATCTAATAATAAGAGGCCTACGCAGCTATTATATAACTGCGCAGCTAAAAGAACTAATAACGCTTATATTTAGTATCTTCGCTCTAGATACCTAGGTTAGGCCGCTCTTAAGCGCCTAGTCTATAACATCAGGGGGGTGCAAATTAAGGCCCCCTTATATATCTAATATAAATACTACGCTTAAGTATATACTACTTAGGTTATCTCATATAGTCCGTTAGAAGGCAAAGCCCCCCAGCCCTACTATAGGATAGCATAGGACCTTTTTAACTACTAGAAGCTCAGCAGACTATACGCCTAGATGCTCCTAATTAAGGATAAATATAGCAGAAGGCTCTATAGGATCCCTTTAGTCTCTAAAGAGCATAACGAGGTATTTAGAGCACTCTTCACGTTCAAACGTTAGGTACAAAGATAAAGAGGCCTAAATATCTACAAAATTCATCACAATATTAAGCGCGCCATATTTACTATCCTAGGCTTCACGCGCTACAAACAATAGATAGCAGAATAAGGCATTAATATAGAACACCTACTAGTAAATATAAAGGAGCCTATAGGAGGAGGTGAGCGTGTAGGCAGCAAGGTTATTCTAAAAGCCCTAGCTATATTAAAAGGAGCTTACCTACTAATCTACCTCATATTAGAGGCCTAGAGAGTATCTATTATTATATATAATATTACCCCACGCGCTATAAATAACTAATAAAGCCCTATTTAAAAGGAACTTAAGTGGTTTTAATAATACTTCTGATAGTAGCAGCTAGACCTCGCGCTTTTGACGCACTAGGACTTTCGCCTATATTAGGGAGGGCTCTATACCTTTAGCTATAGAGCTTACCTACTAGAGGGAGCATAAGAGAGAAGCATTAAGAGATGCTATTATAAGGATAACTCTAGGGCCCATCTTGTATACCTCATAGGATATATGCCTGAAACACATAACCTTTATAGGATCTAGGTTCCTGCGCTCGACTAGGTTATTATGACGCGCAATATACGCTTCAATATGATGAAATTCTACTCTCTAGACGACGAGGCAGACGCCCTAGATATCTAGAGCGCTTAGGAAATCATCAATAAGGTTAAAATACCCATTAAATTAGCTAATGTAGTCCTCAAGACCTTAGGGGTGCTTAATAAAGCTACTAGTAACCTTATAATAAATAATACCCCTAGAGAGCTATTTAGACCCTCTATGCTAGCCGCTTCCTATTTAGAAGCGCCTCATACTACTGCTGCAATAAAGCCCTAAGGCTTACTAGCTAATATATAGAGAGGGTTACTAATACCTAAATAATCTCCTGAACCTAATAGCATGCTAGGAATAGGATTAGGCATTAGGATAATTATATCTCCCCCCCCCGTAGCCACAGGTACGCTTAAAGCAGCCTAGCTACCTGTTTCAAACGCCTAGGAACTAGCTACCCAAGCGCTTAGTAAGCATAGCTCAATAAATACTAGAAGAGCTTCCCCCTTAATAGCTAGAATAATACTTACCCGTTATTTATACTAATAATAAGACTACGGGCCCCCCACCTAATAGAGCACTTAAGAGAGACGCCTAAGAGCCCTTATAACTATATATCTAGAAGATAGCTTAAGCTCACTAGATAATCACTACTAGCAAGTCTTTTTTATAACCTTTCTGCCTAATTAATAGGAAGCTATTACTAAAAGCACTCTTAGCTATAAGACTCTCTACTCCACAGTTTCTGCGCGCCTCCAGAATAACTTAGAGATGCGCCCTAGCGCTGAATAGAAGACTATATACTTTGCGGAGGACCTAATAAAGCCCCCAAATAACTACTTTGAGGTTAGTAAGCTCAAGGAGCTGCTATGAGGTATATTCCAAGCTACTATAAAGAAGGAGATTACTAAACTTACTATAATAGGTACCTAGCATATTATTAACTAGGCTAAGGCACGCTTAACCCCTCTACCTTTAAAGTAGGTATACTCCTATAAATTCTATAGCAATTGCCTCAACTCCTATAAAGCGTATATCTGCATGAGAGGAGATATGTAAGATACCTCCTCTCTTAGTTCTACTTATACTACTATACGTATAGCGCAAAGCCTACGCGTAGCAATAGTAATCACAGCCTAGTTTAACTATAAAATCCTGTAATATAATATTATAAACGCCTTCTTAAATATAGATATTAACCTAAAGGGAGAGCTAGTTACTTACTCCCTCCTAAATAGCTATAAATAATAAGAGAAGCTTATTAAGCTTGATATGGCTCTATATAGCTTTAAGGACGCACCCCTCCTATAGTATAAGGAGTTTTCTTTAACCCTATATAAGCTCAGGCTCTCCCTATATAATACAGAGCCCTACTTATTTTAAAATAAGTATTATAGAGTCCTTATCCTATTTTATATTAATAACTTCCTTATTCTCTTTTACTATAACTATAAGAAATAAGCTTGAGAGCTTATAAAAGCTATTAAGAAGTTATATAAAACTTATAAACCAGGCCCTATTAAATAATATCTCACGCTATATATTATATATAACTAAGTAGCTAAGAAGATTTATCTAGTTTATAATTAGTATATCCACACTATTACTAAGCGCTTTAAACTCCGCAGTAGTATTTACCCCGCTACTCCACTAACTTTTACTAAACTCACTAAAAACGAAGGCGAGGCTACATTCGCGCAAGTTAAGGAGTACTAGTTACTTATTAGGAGTATCCTATATACTGCAATAATAGTACGGCTGGACGTGGCCTTCACTATAGCCTAACTTTCCCGCTTCCTTATAAATCCAAGCGCGCAGCACCTTACTATAGCGAGGCAATATATCTAATATCTCTATACTACCTACTACCTCGCAATATACTATAGCAGCTCTAGGGGAATAGAAAGGAGACTCCACTACTTATTACTAGTAATACCTCTTTTAATAATAACAACGAGACTTATAGATCCTCCCAGAGCTTTACAATAATGCTTTTTAGAGGCGTAATTTAATAGAAAGCGGCCCACTAAGTAACTATAATAACGTCTATAATAGAAGTAGAGCTCCTAAGTCTTAAACATATAGCTAAAGAGACTACAGTACTTTAGAAGCTATATTATAATATTGCTCTAGAACTTAGGGATATTTTGAAGGTCTATTATCATAATTAGCAAACTATCCGTCTAGTAGTTAGAGAGGGAGAGAGAATGTTAACCTATCTATAGCATATTAATATCTCAAATATATGGCTTTACTGGGAATATATAAAAGGCACCTTTAAGGTGCTATATATACCTATAAACTAGATACCAGCAGATAGACTTACTAAGAACCTCTCCTAGACAAAATTTAAATACTTCTAAGCGTTACTAAACCTCATAGACGCTTAGTATATTATCACCTAGATCGAAAAGAAGGTTTAAAGGGTAGAGATAAGCTCTATTTAGCCTAAAAGCTAGTACATATTATCTATAGAGCTATAGCCCCTCTATAAAGCAATTCTTATAGGCATGCTAGCTTACTACCCTACCTCCTAAATGCTGAAAGCAAATGATATTAATACATATAGGCGTATCTTTAATAATACAAGCTCTCCTCTATATAAATAGCTATAATAAGGCAGTTAATTAAGAGCTTAGTAGCGCTAGTAGGCATATTAAAGGTAGCTAAAAAGCTTACTAAATAAGCATACGCGCTAGCAATAGTACCGCCAGGCGGCATAATAGAGACCTACTAAAAACAGCTACTAAAAGGCAACTCTCTAATAATAGGCTTGGATTATATAACGCTACTAGCAGCCGTTTTGGGAGCCTCAGAGTGCTATAAAGAGCTAGCTAAAGCTAACTCTCTAATAGCGCCCTCTAGGCGTATAATAATAACCTCCTTACTCTTCCCCTTCTCTTCTTATTTTACCTCCTCTACTCTCTCCCACTCTAGCTCCTCTATCTCCCTCTCTTTCTCTAAGATAGCATGAAGAGTATAGTAATAGAAGGTAAGTCCCTAACTAGTATTATTAGCCTTATCCTAAATACCTAAATATGCTCCTACTTCTACTAATATACTTATAACTTATTTATTCTTATTATATGCCTTATAGTATAGCTAATAAGGCTTAATAGTAGTAGTAGGTAGGGGCTTATAGCCTTAGCTATATAAGTAATAATAGTAGCGCTTATAGGCACTATAGAAGCAGCAACTAGAGCTCTTACCCGCAAGCAGCAAGCAGCCGCAACTATAGTAAGGAGGGTTCATGAGGTCCCCAGCTCCCTCCGGAATGGGGGAGGTAGCGCGGGGCCTCCGCCAAGGCGTTAGAGGGGTCTCAGCGCGCCGCTTCTTCTATAGGCTAGCGGGCTCCTCAACTAGCGATAATATTATTAGCAACGCTTAAGATAGCGGGGTAGTAGTAACTTACCCTTATCCTCCTCCTCCTCCTCCCCCGCCTGCCGCTCCGCGTTAGCAGCAAGCTATATATTAAGCGCGGCTTGCTGCTTAGTAAGAGCGGCTAGACGCTCCTTCTCCGCCTTATGAGTAGCTTGGGTTGCCTGCGCCTTAGTAATATAGGCGCGGAGCCGCTCCTTAGTCTTATTATGCTTAGGAGCTATTCTGATAGTATTATAATAATATATTTAATAGTACTATAATAAGAGGTAAGTATATATAATAACTAATAAGGCGCGCAATAGACTTTTGCGCGCGCGGAAAAATCAACTTACAGTTATTTATATATAGTATTCCAAGCAGAAAAAGAGGGAAAGTCCAAAGGCTGCGCGCGACGAAGGGATATTTATGCTTGCGCCCTGAGGCCGCCTTTTTTAGGCAGTTAAGCCGCCCTCTATAGTAGTTAGCTATTATTTATAATAGTTAGCTGCTATTCTGCTACTCCTTTGTGCCTATGTTATTGTTGGCTAAGTTATATAACGGCAGTTGCAATTGCTGCGAACGCCGCAAGGGATATTAAGGGGTTATTTCTTTATTTATTTCGCGCCTTTAGGGCTGTGTCAAATATAGTTATTTTGTTTTATATGTATTTAAAAAAAGTTATAGCCGCGCGCGGTGTGTCGTGAAAATATGATAGCATCTGCAGGCGCGGCTGGGGGGTGTGTTGCGATGCGGCACTACAGTACTGGCAGCCCTGCGTGGCTCCGCTGCAGCCCTGCGTGGCTGTGGTGGTGTGCAGTGTGGCTATATACTTACGTAAGCCACTCTACTGCCTATTTCACTGCGCTTCGCGCGCAACTATCTCTGAATAAGACAGTTGCCTTCTACAACTCGCCCTTACCCCTACCTGCAGGCTCGTGACAACTATAATAGTTAGTAAACCCTAGGAAGCTTTAGACCCCTCTAGGTGAGGTAGGGTATAGCTACTTAGTAATTACCTAGAGCTTCTTAGGGTTATAAGAGAGGCTCTTCTTTACTATTATAATAAACTCTATATACTTAACCTTTCTAACTAAGAACTCTTATTTTGCGGAATTAAGGTTAAGTTTAACTACTACTACTCTCTAGAGAACCTCCTAGATCTTCTTCTTATAATTCTCCTTTATTCTATCTAAGTAAATTAGTATATTATCTATATAAATAGTAATAAAGTTATTTAGAAAGTCTTATAGTATGCTATTAATATATTATTTAACAATAGTGGGGGCGCTAGTTGGGCTAAAGAGGTATATTACCTACTTAAATAAGCTATATTAGATATAGAATACTATTCTCTCCTCGTGCTCCTTTATAACCTATAGCTTATAGAACGTAGCTCCTATATCTAATTTTATATATTACTTAGTTATACTAACTTAGTATAATATCTTAGAGATTAATAGTAGTGAGTACTAGTTTTTTTTAGTAATAGTATTTAGTACTCCATAGTTAATATAGAAGTAAATACCTCTACCTAGCTTCCTTATAAATAGTATTAGGGCTCTAGCTAGTAAGCTACTAGCTATAGTATATCTAGTAGGCTATAGTATTATATATAACTTTATTCTGCTCTATTTATAGCTACTCTAATAGGATCTCTAGTTCTAGGCCTTCTACTATATATATATATATATATACTAGATATAACTATTAGTCTCTAAGTTAAAGGCTATTATACTTAGGGTATTACTTAGTAATAAACTACTAAGGGTATACTCCCTTATAGGTTATTACTTCTTCTTAATATATAGAAAGTAGAGTTATTAAGTTAGGGACTAGCTAATTATTATGTAGGTATTACTACTAGTATTAATTAGGGTATAAGCTAGATATCCTTTGTTAACTCTAATTTATATAATAGTAGGTTTACTATTTGCTAGTTGCTCTAGTTTACATTATTCCTAACTTAATATCTCCTCTTTAGTAGGCTCTGGGGCCTGATTTTGCTCTAGAGTTAGTTTTTTCCCAACGCTTTATTATTCTTAGAGGAGTATATCTCTATTTAGTAGTCCTCTTCTTTCTCTTAGCTAGTAGAATTAAACTTAAGGGCCCTAACTTTTATAACTTTTAGTAGCTAGGTATTCCTTATAGAGTAGCGCTATGCGATATAGCCCTTAACGCTATAGCTATAATAGGTGCGGGTATTCTTAGGGCGGGCGTTCTTATCTTTTTGCTACTAGGGATATACTAGGTAGCTATTAGAGGATAACTCTAAGTTCTATTAGGGGCAGCGTTTCTCTCTTACTCTTAAGAATATATACCGCCCTAGTTATATAGATATCTCTATTAGCATCCTTAGCTACTAGCTTTTAGTAGGGCGCTTAGAGATAGCTTAGGGCCTTCTAGTATTTAATTTTCTAAGTAATATTCCAAACTTTTGAGAGCTACTTACTATAATTAGAAAATAAGTTAATAGTAATTAATTAGTTCCTTAGCCTAGCAGTGAGAATAGCCTATAGGAGGGGTATCTAGACCTAATTAGGCTAGTTATTACTCTTTATATCTACTAGAGTCTGCTTAAATCTCAGTAAGAAGGCTGAGAGGGACTCCATCTCTCTCTACTAGATGGTCTATAGTTAGGCTACTACTTGAGGCTATAGGTTCTAATCCTTCTAAGTTCAGTTAAAGGAAGCTATAAAATCCTTAGGGTTATATTTTTCTCTCTTACTACTTGCTCTATAGAAAGTAGAGACTACTAGTTAGGAGTTAGTATTTAGGCATAAGTTAATAATATATTATGCCTCTATATCTATAAAGTAGAAGACCTAGTTAATTATGAGAACATATTTTATTTATTATGCCTATAAGGTATATTTTCTCTACTAACCTAAGAACTTTAGGAATAAGAGTAATTGCTTCTAGGTAACTATACTAGGTATTACTAGTAGTCTACTAGTAGTAGTTATCTAGGGGGGTATAGCTAATTACTAGTTGCACCTCTATAGCTGCTATACTTATTACTAGAGGTAGTTTAATACTATTACTAAGTTAGCGCGTAATAGCTCGCTTTAGCTGTTAGCTATTAGGCTACTAATTATCTTAGTAACTAGTGCGGAGCGGCGCTTAATCTATCTCTCGTCGTTATAGTGGTGAGCTTTAAATATGTGAAGGCCTGGATCTGATTTTGTGCTATGAGAGGTGGCGTAATACTATTTATTTGAAGCTAAAGAGGAAAAGGGAGAGTTTTCTGCTTTAGTAAGGTTACGCTAGGTTTGTGGGTGGCTACTGAGTGGGCCCTAAGAGCGGTAAATCTAGGCAGAAGCCCAGATAGTTCTAACTAAGCGTAGCCTATAATAACTAGAGGTGCTAGCAGCGTTAGTAATATTAGTAGTATTAGTAGCTAGTATAGCGACTCTATAGTATTGCGAGTTTTAACTATAAGGATTAATATAAGGTTATTTATTAGGGGGAACTATATTAGGGCAGGTAGTTAAGAACTTAGTAGAATTAGTTAGTTTGAGATAAAGAATAAGATAAGCGTTTATTCTAGGATAGAGAGTAAAGAGAATACTAGATATATTCTTATTATTAGTATATACTTTAGACTTATAGTTAAGAGCTACTTTATAAGCGTAGCAGTTAGTACTAGTATAGTAGAGCCGGGCAGCGAACATATTAGCTAGTCTTGTTTTTCTTCTAGCCTTCTTCTTTTCTTAGTTAGCACTCTAATTAAGGACCTGATATATAGAGGTCTGATTAGGATAGTTAGGAGATAGAGGGCTATACTTGCACACACATACTAGAATAATACCTACAGATGACTTCTCTATTCTTATCTTACTATTTTCCCTCATTCCTTTCTAATTAGACAGCTAGCTACCTAAAGCTCGTTCCTAGGGTGTTATATTACTTTAATAAGGTATCTCATCTGATTCCGCAATATCCCAGGGAGATCTCACCACCTAGGGGACTCCCGATCAGGAGTCCCTTAGCTCTACATAAGTTTCCCTCACTCCGAGAACCATTTGGCAGTGAGTCGCCCATGCTGGTGTAGTACTAAGGGCGCACGACTCTATTTAGGGGTTGTTTTGTATTGGTTTTGGTAGCTGTTCTTAGCTGCCTGCTCACACGATTCCTCTGTGTTATTCTAATAGCTAGGCTTATTAGGGGGGATAACGGTATTAGTAAAGTAGTATTAAATATTAATTATAATAATGAATACCATAGATACTCCAGAGTAATATAATTTATTTTAGTTAAAGTAATAACTAACTATATAGCGTATTTAATAGACCTTAAAGTATAAAACTACTGCCTTAACGCTATATACCAAGGAGGATAATTAGTTCCTTTAATAATAGTAAATATATTCAAGGGGTATAGAATAATAGAAATAAGAGTCTTTATGGTAATAATAGGTATATAGATTACTATAAAGGTAAATATATATATATATATATATATATAGAAGGAAACTTTAATACTAGGCTAAGCGTGAGAATAGTAATAATTAGATAGATTATAAAGTAACGCATATTTTTACTTTTACATGTATAATATAGCTAATATTTCTAATTAGATACTAGGAAGAGTAGGGAATAGCTTTAGATAGAGCAGTAAGCTTAGTTATAAAGGTTTTTATAATACCTAAAGTAGAAGGCTTAATAATTAAGCTTGGTAGAGCTTTAGTAGTAATACACTTAATTGCAATTAATAGCCTTACTTAGTAATAACGAGTCTCTCACGCTATACTCTATAGTTAAATAGCTTGAATTAGGCGTGCAGAGCGTTAAAGGCATTATTTAATATCTCTTTATTACTATTATTTAGGATTTTCTTTTAGTCTTCCCCTTAATGAACTTATTTCTTTAGGCCTTTTACCTAGTTTAAAAACTAAGTCGTCACTCTATTAGCTAAGCTATTAGGCTTCTATTTACTAGCGTAACTATTT
Source organism: Colletotrichum euphorbiae (assembly GCA_037178605.1). Classification (NCBI taxonomy): domain Eukaryota; kingdom Fungi; phylum Ascomycota; class Sordariomycetes; order Glomerellales; family Glomerellaceae; genus Colletotrichum; species Colletotrichum euphorbiae. The sequence goes on from JAXCEF010000365.1 coordinate 26,258, forward strand.
TATCTCTTATTCCTTACTTTTAAACGCTTCAACAAGTTCATCTATATTTATAATATCCTTATCTATCTAAATAGTATATATAAGCAAATAGCCCTTCTATTTCATAAGATATTAAGCCTTTTCTTAAGCTAATGTCTATTTCTTAAGGATACTCTCTATTTTAAGATGCTCATAAGTTTTAAGCTACTAGGTATTATTAGGATCTTTAATTTCAACTAGTCCTTAATAGTTATCTTATTGCTTAAATAGGTTAGTTCTAGGGGTTAGCGCTTGTATTAGCTAGATAATATATATTACTAAATAGATATGTATATTTAGTAGAATATCTAGTTAGTAAGCTAGTTTAGTAATATATTTGAGGACCTTAAATAGGATTTATTAGGAACTAAACTTCAAATTAAGTTATTCTAATAAGAAGTAGCTAGATCCTATCTTAAAGTAGACCTAGTTATTAGACTTAAAAATAATAAAGCAGTGGTTTTAATTATAATATTCTTTTATGTATAGCTAAGCTACTATAATGAGAATTATAGCGTCCTTCTAGAAGACTTTATAGTTGAGCTATAGATTTAAGTCTCCTAGTACATTTAGCGCGTTATTTCGATTAATCCCATAGGAAATCTAGTTTAGTAAGTAGTTTATAACTTATAATTAGGTATTATTTAGATTATATTATAAGCTTAGTAATACTTTAGCTTAGGTTATATTAAAGATGCTAATGTAAAAGTATATAATAAGTTTAATAATCTAGCTATTATATTTTAATATGCTATTAATCTAAGGGTAATATACTATTAAGATCTTTATTTTAGTATTTAGATCTAATCCAAGTGAGGTTTAGAATTTTAATAAGAACTTCTAGTCTCTATCTGAGAAAATAGCTTTAGATATTCCCTAGTTCCCACGCTAAAGTTTTCATCAGAGAGGTTTACTCTAGATTTCTACTATATAGGTTAAATACTCTTAAGTAAGAAGTATAGCCTTAAAAATATATTAATTATGATAAGAATTAAATCTGGAAATAAGAAGTTCTTTCATAAATTCCTAAGTAGTATAAATGTATGTTAAATGATCCTATAATAGAGTCTATAGCAATTATATAAAATAGGATAGCGGGCGTAGATATAAGCTATATTGCTCCTAAGGGCAATTAATAGTCTATTCTTATTATTCCATCTTAAGAGCAATTATTAATCTATAATAATACTTACTATTTCAACTATAGAATACTGTTACGGCGTGGCTGTAACCAGCCCGAATTTCAGGTCACGTGACCGCTAAGTTACGTGACTCTTAGAAGGTTCTGACTCGTCGCGTGGGATTCGGCTAGGCTAACTTTCAGGTTATATAACCGCTAAATCACGTGACCTTCAAAGGGCTCTTCACCTTCTAAGGCCCACGCTTGTCTATAGATAGACCTTTCTCTTTTTCAACTCAGAATCTATCTAGTATAGCGGAATTATAGCCCGCTACTCTTCGCTCTTTTATTATTTATAATACTATGCTAAGTTTACTAATTATTTCTCTAGAGAGAGAAGACAATATGTTAACTGACTATATTATTAATTAATCTGGACCCCGTTATAGCACCTAACTAAGCGCTTAGCTAATTAAACCCCTACCCTAACTACCCCTAAATTAATTAATATATTCCTCTACTATATTAAGTGAATTATATCTACTTAGTTATAGCTAGAAGGTAGTAATAACCTCAATGCTTAATACTAGAAGGCTTTTAGAACCTCATATAAAAGCAGTTTAATATTAATATACCGCGCTGCCTAATTGTAATACCCCGTTATATAAAAACTGTTGGTCTCACAAAGACTGGATCCAGAAGGTAGGGGGGAATACGCGTAATATTCAAAGTGTGGTGATGATGTCTGATGAAAGAAGGTATCTAGAAGGGTGGCCAGCGAAGGCGAGGAACGATATAGTAGACTGACGAGGTGGGTCACGTGACTGGGGTCACGTGACTACCTTGTCGACGTTCCTGCCCGCTGGGCCACGGGCCCGACACTTGGGTCGGGTCCGGCTAGGCGAATATCCCAACAAAAACCTTAAGACCTTTAACCTAAATAAGCTGTTCTAGGAACAGATAATTAATAGCCTATTTATTAATTTTAATACTAAGCGATATAAAGCCTTACTAAGAGCGCTACCTAGAACTTATAAAAGCTTCCTAACTTTTTTATTATTAATTATAACTACTTTGGAGAGGGCTAGAAGGTTATGCTTACTCTTAATATAATAACTTAGAAATTCTAGAAGGACCTAGACTTCACTTTCGCTTAGATTTAAAACTATAGGAAATAGAGTAATATCTCTTACTCCTATATCTTTAAGTACTATATCTCTTGACCTTTATGAGACAAAATAATATACGTTATATATTTGAATTCTCTATTCAATTCCGCATCGAATAGTATATAGTTTATTCCTATATAGATAGGATAAACCCAATCTAAATATAACCTAGAAATAACGTACTTTAATATATATTATGTTTAAGGTTTTATTATGCATTGACGCATGCAGCTATGCAGTAGCTTAAAATCAAAGATGTATTGCATTAGCGCATGCAGCTATGCAGTAGCTTGAAACTATGCAAAAAATGTATCGCATTAGCGCATGCAGCCATGCAGTAGCTTGAACCTATGCATGGATGCATTAGCGTAAACCTACGCTTAGATGCATGAGACTATAGCGTAAAACTGCGCATAGGTGCATTATGCACACTTAGGCTGCTTAAGCGCAAAAAAATTACGCTTAGACTGCTTAAGCGCATGCGCCCTAGCGTGCCCTAGCGTGCGCTAGCGTAACTAAGCGTATCTTAAGCGCCGAAAGCGAATGCGAAGCATATTGCGATTGCGAAGTCCGGTGGAAAAGGCTGGACATATATGCCTACCTTTTCCCCCAGCTTTTTAGCCTTTTAGATACGAGTATTCACACACAAAATATATACCAATTCATATCTACGTTTTTCTCTCTATCTGAATATCAAGTTGTTTTTTAGGATTTATATGGTTTAACTACCTATTTATCCTTCTTAATATCCTTGTACCTATTCTATCTCTTTGTTCCACTTCTTATTTCCTAAGAAAACATTTCCTGTGCTAACAATATATAGTTAAGAACCTTAGTTTCATATTTAGTTCTAACTATAGTGAGGTCTAAATTCTAATAAGAACTTGTTATCTCTATCCAAAATAATAGCCACAGGTATTCCCTAGTTCCCATATTAAAGTTTATACAGGAGAAGTTTGCGCCAGATTTCTCCTATATGTATTAAATATCCTAGAATAAGGAGCGTGGCCTTAGAGAATTTGTTAGTAATAGTAAGGAGTATATCTAAGAGTAGGAAGTTCTCTTATTTATATCCTAAGTAGCACAATAGTATCTTAAGTAATCTTATAATAAAGTCTATAGCAATTATGTGGAATAGGATAGCGGGCGTTGATATAGGTTATATTGCTGCTAAGGGTAGTAAATAGTCTATTTTCATTTTTCTATATTACAGGTAGTAATTAATATATAGTAATACTTATTATTTTAATTGCGGAATACAAAAGTGTTATTAACTGCTCCCTATATTTATTCTTATCTGAAGTAATAATAGCTATTATGGGCCTCCTTAATAAGTGGGGTAGCTAGTTCTTTTAGCATGCAAAGCCGTCGTTTACTTATATAGCAATTAATATAGTAGAGTAGATCGTTTTAGAGAGTAAAATCTAGGTTAATATTATCCGTTTCAGCTAATAGTATTTCATAGGCTTTGGTCCATAATTTCGATGTGGTATATGCTCTTATAAGTTCTGCCTTAAAGTTATTATTAATTAATGCTTTAGTTATGAAGTTAGCTCCCATAGATATATTATCCCATACTTTATCTAGCTCACTAATATCTTTAATAGGGATCTCTGTTATTAGTAAGTGCAAAAGGGCGTTAGTAATAACGTTAGATATTCTAGGGATATAATAGTACATTAGGGAGAATTAATTAAGGTAATCTAATAATAGAGTTAAACAAAGAATTAATTTAGTTTTGTTCTCTGACTATAAGGAGGTCTATTTAATAATATTATATATTGCAGAGTAATCAGTAAGTATAATAGTTAGGTTTTTTTATAATAAGCAGATTATTAGATCGTACTTCTTTATAGCCCAGACTAAGTATATAACCTCAAGTCTAGTTAGCTAATGTTTCTACTCTACTTAATTGAGAGCCTTACTAATATAGGTAATAGATTATATACTAGTTTATCTAATAGAATCGTAAGGTTTCTATTTAATATTATTAGTAAGCTAGAATAAAAGGGCTTAGTATCTATGCTCCTTTAATAAATCAAGCTAAATAAATAATTTTTTATCTAGGTTATAGTAGAACAGCATATTATCCGCTATCAGGGCTTCTTTAATATTATAAAAGCTAGTAACCTCTTTAGGCGTTAGGTCAAAGCTAGTTTATTAGCAAAATATCTTATAAGCAGTCTCTTTATTCTTTCCTTGCGATTGTTTTTTAGTAAGTAATGTAGTTTTCTTTTATTAGAGAGGCATTATATAATAGCTATATTAAGATGTTATATATTAAAGGAATCTAGTAGTGCTGATCTAATATTTAAGCTATTAAAGGTTATGTAGATATTTAATTGTTTAGATAGTATTAATATGATCTTAAGTATTAGATAGCTTAAACGCATCAACTATAAACCCTAGGAGTTCTATAGATGTCAGCGTCTTCTCAGTATGCCTGTGGCAGTACTGAGGGGGTAATAAGACGTTTACTAAATAATAGTAAACAGGAACGATATATAGTGAAATAACTAAAGATAGGTCTTAGTATTAAAGGAGTAAAAGTCTTGTATTATTATATCCTATGCTACTAGTCTTATTTATAGATAATAGACGCTACGTAATAGTAGTGGAGCCGGGCAACAAATAGATCAGCTATCTTGTTTTCTTTCTGCTAGGACTCTGATCCCCCTATAAATAGGGGCTATCCTTCTTTCTATCAAAACCTCAAATCATCCAACTTTTCACCTTCTTTTTCAATAGATATCTTCATTCACATACGCGCACTACAATTATATCTTATTATTCTATCTATTCTATTCTTAAGGGTGTTATATCATTTCGACAAGGCTTGTCATCTGATTCCGCGATATTCCACAGATATCTCATCACCTAAGGGGGCTCTAATTAGGAGTCCCTTAGCTCTGCATGAGTTTCCCTCACTCCGAGGACCATTTGGCAGTGAGTCGCCCTTGCTGGCGTAGGACCAAGGGCGCACGACTCTGTTCGGGGTTGTTTTGTGTTGGTTTTAGCTGTTCTTAGCTGCCTATTCACATATATCCTCTGCGTCGTTCTAGTAGTAGTATGCTATATAGTAGTAACTAAATATTATAGTATATAATAGTAACTACGTACTATTTGTATAGTAATATCTACTCCTAAATAGAAAAGGCTATTATCTTAATAGCAAATATATCCTATTCTTCGCGAACTAAGGCTATAATGCGGGCGATCTAATTGAAAATATTACTAATATTGTTAGCCTTACGCTTCTTATTTAGTGTAGTAGTCTTAGGGATAGCGCGGACAGGGGTTAGGGAATTGATCTTAGGGACCCTACTAATTAGAGCGCAGAGGGAAGCAACCTTGGAGCAAAGGGTTTCTACCTCCTTATTAACATTAGTAGTAGTCTAGGTAATCTTATTACTTAAGACCTACTTAGTAACTATATTATTCTTAATATTAGTGAGGCAGTTAGTAAAGGTATTCTAACCTATAGTGCTAAGGGCCTTAATATTAGCCTTAAGAGTAGAAATATGGGGAATAAGTTTCTCATAAAGGCTAGTAATAAGAGCAGTAACCTAGGTATTAGTATATTTAGTAGTAGTAGTAATATTATTAGCAGTTTTGTGGGCCTTACTAGTAGCAGTATGGGCAGTATTATTAATTATATAGATGCTCTAAAGGCTAATAAGTATAGTAGGTCATATTAAGTTAGCGCGGTTAAGTGTAATAAGACTACTAGCAATCTTAGTATTAAAGGTGCTAGGATAGTAGGAGATAAATACCGCAAGTATAGACGCGCGGGAAAGAAATAAGTAGCTATATATAAGACTGCTCAGTATAGCGGTTAGAGCGCGTTCGCAGGTGCCTGAGATGCAGCGGACCACTAGGTTAGAAGAGATATTAGCAATTATATGCTTCTCACTAAAGATCTCCCTAAGGAAGGAGAAGACTTTAGCTTAAAGGGCGTTATTAGGGAATTATATAATGAGGGCAATAGCAGCCTTATTAGTAGCAGCGTAGGTAATAGGTCCCTTAGGGCGGCGCTTAGCGGCGGGGTTACTGGGGATAGTAGGTTCGTCATTATTATTATTATTATCCTCTTTAAGTTCCTCCTTATTATCCTCTTTAAGTTCCTCCTTATTATTCTCCTCTTTCTTCTCAGTAGGGTTATTAAGGAGCTTGTTTATTCTTAGCTAAAGGCTTAGAGCTATAGGGCTAAGAGGGATGCTTAGTAGAGGTGATGCTAGGGCTAATAACTAGTCTGGAGTCTTTATTAGCAGGGCTATCTATATCTATATTGCTATTATTAGGGTGGGGGGAGATAGGGTTAAGGCGCTTAGATCTATTGGGGCTAGCGGGATTAGCAGCGGGGTTAGCAGTAGTGCTGAAGGTACTAGCATCATCCTAGGAAGAAGTAGTAGCACTAGTAGTAATATTAGAGAGGTAATTAGTAGATATTATTATATTAAGAAGAATAGTGTGAAGTTAGTAAGGAGTAATAAGGTCTTATGAAGTATAGAAAGAAATAAATAAAGTAGTAAAGTAGTAAAAAGTTTAATATATATAGTATAGAAGAAAAGGTTAGGTTTTTATAAGTAAATTTCGGGCAGAAGGCGCTAGGCTTAGGTTGAAAAATTGCGTGGAAGTAAAGTGAATAGTTAATATAGAGATGCGCGTCAGCCTTGCGGGTTATAAGTCTAACATCACAGAGAACAATAGCTTTATTAGATAAGACACCTTAATAGCCTACTAAAGCATAGCGCAGTATAACACTACTACTACAAAAGAAGGCTATCTTTAGGTAAAGCTAAATAAAGACATTATATATAATCCTAAAGAAAGCAGTAGTAATATTTAAAGGGATCCTATTATAGTATAGGAGCAGTAAAGTTAGCCCTACTCTTTATTAATATAGAGTAGTAACGCTATTTAAAAGGCTTTAACTACATCGCCAGCATAAACAAGCAGGCTTTCACGCAGCTCCCACATATTTTCAGCTATAGAGTAGCCTTTCTACTTAATAAGATATTAGATAGTGGGATTACACCCTCACTAGTTGTTCTATTAGTTAATAAGGTGTTCTACCTCATACTCATTATAACTATCTATAATAATAGGTTATAGTGGGGCTAGCGTCCAATAAAATAGGTCTAATCTCTTAGCTAGTTAGTAGAGTTAAGTAATATTAAGGACTAAGTAGATCTTCTAAGTAGTTAGGAGGTCAAGCTAGTAAGCTATAGAGTTAACCTTTATAGTAATTTAAAATAAGCTAGCTTAGGTTACTAACTATTTACACTTTAGGCAGCTAAGAAAATAGTAACTCTTACTAAGGTAAATCTAAACCTAGTTACCAATATTGAATTTAACATCTATTTAATAATAGTTATAGTACTACTAGTGGATTTCATTAGCTGCGTTAATAAGGCTAGCAGCTTCCTCCTAGTAGGTGCGCTAGAGGACCTCAATAGCCTCTATTAGCGCGGATTTATTAGTAATATTATTAAGGACAGCCCGGGGGCAGAAGCCTAGCATAACCTCATTTGGGGACTAGCTAATAGTAGCTAATAAAGCGTTATTAAGGTTATACTAAAGGGTGAGAAGAATATCTACCTAGGGAGTATCTAGGTCTACCTATATATAATATTATAGGGCGATCTTAATAGTCTAGTTAGTCTGCTTACTCTAGCTATTAGTCTGAGGATAATATATAGTAGAGAGGAGAAGCTTAACTCTTAGTATAGAAAAGATAGCCTTCTGAATTTTCTTAGATAGATTTAGGGTCTTAGTTACTAATAATATGCGCTAGGATACCCTAGTCGCATATTAGCTAAAACTAGATAAATATAAGTCTCTAATCCTAAGCGGTATATTACTTATTACTAGGGATTAAAAGCCTCTTCTTAGAGAACTTATGCATCTAAGTTGAGAGGCAGTTAAGCGTATTATAGCTTAGTAAGGCCTAAAGTATGCCTGTAGAAGGAATAGGAGGTAAGTCTATAATAAAGTTAATTATTATAGTATAGTAGGGGTAGGGCACTATGGGGATAAGCTAAAGGGTGCCTAGAAGTAAGCTATAATTAATACTATTTTCCTAATAGCCTAGGTAGTAGCGGATATATAAGCAGCAGGCTTTTACCTTATTATAGAACTAAGTCCCAGCTAACTTATGAATTATATAATTAATGCTAAAGTAGTACTTATTGTTATATACTAGTTAAAGAATATTAGGAATAACAGCTTGGGAAATACAGAGCCTCTCTATATTAATAGTATTAATATAGAAAAGAAGGCTATTACGCTGTATCTATAGATAAACCCGGAAACGTTTGGAGTAATAACTATTAGCTATAGCATAGCGCTCCTCCTCAAGAGCATTATAAGGCTAATAGTATGCTATTATTTAGTGTTATTGTTAGTAATGCCGCGCAGGATAGCGCTATATCTTCAGTTATTAGCAATAGGCCTTCACGATTTGAGCGGAGAACTCTGCATTAAGGTAGACAATAATCTCAGCAGCAGCTCCTAGTATAGAGGCCTTAGTAAGCCTAATAAAGTTAGAGAGATTATAGCTAGTTACTTTTTTAGTAATGCTGTTATTAATATTAGCGAGTTTATTAGCCTCAGGGAATAGCGAGGCTTAAGTAGAATATTAAAGCAATAGGAGCCTAGAGAGAGCATCTAGCACTATATTAAGCTTACCTAGGATATAGGTAATATAGAATTAAAACTATAAGAGGTAGTTAGCTATATTGGTAAGCTTTAGGTTTACCTTCATGAGGTTAAGTATATATAGTAAGGTATAAGTGAGGATACTATAGATAGTAGCATAATTAGTAAGGATATTTATAGGATATTGGTTAGACTAAACTAGCTTATAGAGCTTCTAAATAGCCCACACGATGCTAGCTACTTCCGCTTCTATAGCCTAAAATCGCTATTTAGTAGGTATAGTTACTTTGGAGAGAAATAGGTTAAGCTAAACGTTAGAGGTCTTAAGTATAGTGAGGTTAATTTTAGTATTAGGGAGGTTATTTTCTAACTAGAAAACTATAACTCCGAATCCTCTTTTATATATATCTAGCTTAATAAAGAGCTCCTTAGTAGGGTCGTAGTAATAATAGGCGACTTAGCTATAGAGGTTCTCTTAAAGGGCGTTCTAGGACTTAATCTCCTCTTCTATAGGTTCAAAGGTAGCTTTAGCGAGGTGATAAGTATATATCTACTTAGCTACTCCCTATAGTAGCGTATTCTTACTATAGAGGAGAGTAGAAAGAACTATTTTATAGTAGGTAAGGGGTGCTGTAATAATATTAAACTATAGTACGTCACGGCATAGCTATCCTGCTATCCTGAGATATCTCTTGAGGTTATAGAGGTTATTAGGAAATATAAGCTGTTAAAAAACCGTAATATAGTTAGTAGTATGTGAGACTCTGGTGGTGTTAACTATATGGCTGAGGAGCCTTATGGAGGTAAAGCTAGTAAATAACTTCTCTATGGAGATATAGAGGCAGCTATTCTTAAGGAGCTTAAGTATAATCTTAATATACTAGAGGTAGTGTTTAGTAGTATTACTAAAGATTATAATATTATTAATATGGGCTTAGATAATATCTTAGTAGTAATAGAATAAATTATTTATAAAGCGTTAAGTATATATGGGGGAGTTCTTAAACCCTAATAAAATAATATTAAATTCCTTAATACTACGTGGGGAAATTATAGCTATCTAGTTGGATATTTAGAATATATAGGAAGCTAGTAAAAACATCTAGTAGCATTAAGTACTATAACCTAGCCCTTACCTTATAGGTAGTTAAGGATATCATTCTAGGCTAGGAGAGGGTATATATGAGGGAGTATAACCTTGTTTAATGGGCGAAGGTTAACTACTAGGCGGCCTTTTCTCACTCTATTTACTACGCGCCATATAATAGATAAGGGGCATATAATAGAGACCAATCTAATAGTAAAGAATATCTTAGCTTTAGAGTGGAGGCTATTAAGCTTACTATAGGTGAGCTTAGCTTCTTCTATCCCTAGTAGGAAGGAGCGGGAGGCCTTAACCTAGCTTTACTAACTTTTAATAAAATCAATATATATACCTTCTTTATTAGGTATTGGGACAATACTATAATTACAAAAGATATTATAGTAGTTGAAAACTGCCTTCAGGCGGGCTGCAAAAGTAGGGTTACTAGTATAGATCTCAATACTAGTAGCTAACTTAATTATTAGGACACTATTAGGCTAGGATATGCTATAAGAGGGGACTTCTATAGGGCTAGGCTTTATAGTAGGGGTATTACTAGATACTATAATATAGAAGGCTTTCTCTATTATAATAGATAGGGCGTTAGGATATCCCGGAAAAAGGGTGTTAATATTAGCCTAGTTAATGAGCTTTATGGTATTAGTACTATTAAAGCGGGTTAAAGTGCTAACTCTTATTTCTTTGGGGATACTAAGTAGCTTAGCTAAAGAGTTTTATAAAAGGACTAGCTTTGGGGTATCTAGGGTAATAACGCTATTGATTGCGGAAGGGATCTAGGAATAGAAACGCTATAGCTAGTTTTAGTTACTAGCTGCTGGGGGAGCTGGGAGGTTAGTATAGCGAACTATAGTAAAGATGGAATTATGGGGAGGGATTATAGTAGCTTATGTGAGGTTAATTATCCTTATAATAGAGAGAACGCTCTTATAGGTTATATTAGTAGTTATACTATATATAGAGCGGAACTCTATAATCCCCTTATTAAAGTTAATAAGTAAACTATAGTTTTTATAAAAGGGCATACCTAAGAGCAGGTTTACGCCAAGTAACTTAATAACTTATATAGTAATAATAATATAAGCCTAGATAAGCATGCTACTAAGTATACCTAGGAGGTAGAAGTTGAAAGTAGCTTCCTCTATAATCTTAAAGGATAAGTCTATAGCTACTATATAGCGGGGGTCTACTAGGTATAAGTAGGCCTTATTAATAAAGCAATCTATTTACTATTACTTAATGAGAGTAATAGAAGCGCTAGTATTAATATAAACTTCCTCTATAGGCCTATTAACTTAAGTAGATATATAGAGGTAGAGATAGGTCTGCTTGTAGAGGTAAGTGCTCTTCTATAGTTTGGGGGAGGTATTAATAACTTAGCTAGCCTCTAAGGTAAAATTAGTAGTATAGTTAGTAGTAGGAGTAGTAGCGTTAGTAGTGAGGCTTATGAAAAGGGGGCGCTTAGTATCTAAAGCTAATATATTGCTAGAGTTATAAATAAGATTATTCTATATAGGCTAGTAGTTAGTCTCCTCTTTTAGGGAGGGAAGTATTGCTAGGTTAGAGCTATAATTACTTATTTATTCTACTTATAGCTAATATAAGTTAGATAGGTTAGGTTGTTTATAGATATTAATAAGCTTATATCTATTATTAATAAGGTAGTTAATAATAGTCTCAGGGTTAGTATCTTTAAAGACCTAGTGGGCTTAATTACTATAATAGTATTAAGTTATTTATTATAAGTAGTTAAACTATTAAGAATATTCCTAAGGCCTTTAAGCGTTATAGTAGCTATTCTAGCGGGCTTAGTTGCTTACTAGCTTATTAGCTTAATGTGGGGTGTTCTAATTATTAGTGCGGTTTAGCTAGAATCCTCTGCGATATCTAGACTGGGGATGCTAATAGTCCTATTATGGGGAATCTCAATAGGAGTATAAATAACCCTAATAAGTAGAGTTATCTAGTGTGGCTGAGTGAAGGGTGTAGTAGGCTCCTGGGCTAGATGAGAAAGGAGCGTGAGTATACTAGATAGTGCGGCGTTTCTTATCTATAAGCGAGAGATATATATCTATTATATCTATTATTCTAGGCTTATAGAGAAATTATTAGAGTTCTAGATTAAGGGATTAATAGAAGACTATAAGTAGCTAGTGGGGGGTAATAGAACCCTATGCCCTAGTATACTTAAAGACTTTATATATATATTAGTAGATATTAGTTTTGCTATTAATCTAGTTAAGAGTAAATTAATTCTCCTAGAGCTAAGTCCAAGCTTCTACTATAGTAAGGGCGAACTTTTATTAGATAGCGTCGCATAATACAGGCAACCTATTTAACTAGTAGTACTACTGCTCTATATCTATGAGGATATAAACCTACTAGGAGAGAGCGGAACCTTAGAGGAGTCTCCCACTAAGTAGTAATAGCTATATAGTAGTAGGGGTACTTAGCTAGAGCTAAGAGGTAAGAGAGCTAGATATCTACTTTATAGTAGTATATAACTTTATAGTTATAGAAAACTAGCTTCTTACTATACCTTAAAGTGGGGATATTAGGCTAAAATACTCTATAGTCCTATAATATCTGGGGTGGGAAAGGCGCTAGGGCTAGCTGCGCCTAGGTAGTAAAACTCTATATAACTACTAGGGCAAGAATATCTAAGAAGAGACTATATAGGTTTTAGAAGGCGTTATTCCCTCTATAAGTATACTAAGGTATTAGGCTATAGTAAGGTTACTAAGGAACTCTAGGTGCTAGCAAGCTATAGTTAGGGGGACCCTACCGCAGGTAGCCTAGTGAGGTAGTGCTTTATCTTATTACTCCTAGGCTTAGGGGGGCTATTAGAATAATAGTATTTCTAGTGGGGCTAGAGTAAGTACTATCTAGTAGGGCTAGTATAATAGTAACTATCTTAATAGAACTAATATAAGTAATATCTAGAGGGGCTAATATAATAGTAATTTTCCTAGTGGAACTAGTATAGGTACTATCCAGTAGGGAATATAAGGAGCTAGTAGGACGTATTAATAGAGTAGTAATCTAACTTACAGTTAGGGGTTTAGATAATACCCCAAGAGGTACTTAAGTCTCTACCTTTATTAGCGCTCTAGGTTCTTGGGGAGGCTGCTTTAGTAGAGGGGGAGTAGTTAGCAGCAGAGTAGCTATGAAGGTGAGCTATCTAGTATTGCGAACTTAGATCTCTTTAGGGCTAAAGTTGCTAAAAGAGCTGCAGAGGGTATTGGATTTATAATAGCAAAGGAGGACCCTCATTATAGTACTAATAGTCTCCCTTAGCAAGTAGGTATTAACATTCTAATTATTAACATTAAGTAGCTTATTAAGTTAGCTAGTATTGCGGGAAGCTTGCGGGATATAAAGCATTTAGCTTATATCCTAATAGAGACTACTTAATATTACTATATTACAGAGGAAAGCTTAGCTAATATTACGAACTACTGGGTTATATTTATAGCAATTTGCGAAGACTGCAACGTGGCGGGCGTTGTTTTGTTGCGCCTCTGTGAAATAGGGCGAGGGGAAAGACGACCTAGCGGCAGACTTCTGCTGCTCTATTGTGATAGAGTCCTCAGAGCTTGAGCCTGAACCTGAGCCCTTATCCTGATATAGACGTCTTATGCGCCTCTTCTAGGCTCCAGCCATAAAGCGAGCGTGAGGTAGAGGGACTTAATGAGGTTGAGGATCTGAAAAAGAAAATCCAGTAGTTATGCTACTAGATATTAATATCTTCTTAGTATGCTTGTGGCAGTACTGAGGGGGTAATAAGACGTTTATAAATAGTAGTAAATAGGAATAATATATAGTGAAATAATAAAAGATAGGTCTTTATATAAAAGGAGTGAAAGTCTTATATTATTATATTCTATGCTACTAGTCTTATTTATAGATAGCAGACGCTATGTGATAGTAGCAGTATGCTATGTGGCAGTAACTATATGTTACGATATATGACAGTGACTGCGCACTATTTATATGGTGATACTAGCGGCATCTCTATATAGACCTCTTTATTAAGGTTAGTATATATAAAGGTATTAATAGTATTATATTAGATTAGATCTATATTAAATTAGTTAATAATAGCGATAAGGGTTCTAAATAATATCCTAGCTAATATAGTAGTATAGGTATTATAAAGGTTATGAGGCTATTAATTGCCTCTTACTATAAGTCTCGCCTTAACCTTTAGAAGCTTATTATACTTATTTAGCTTATAGGTATATATCTAGTAGTATCTAAGGACCTTATAACCCTTTATAGTCTTTTGTAATACTATTAACTAAGATTGGGATATTTAGTAGCTCTAGAGATAACTCTCTTTAGCCTAAATGAACTCAGCCCCTATAGGGTAATTTTATAGTTTGATATATAATAAGGGTAACTTTAGTAATAACTTCTAGTAGGTATTTTGCTACTTTGGATTTATCCCTGAAGTTATTACTTCTGGGGCTAGGAATAGTAACCTTATTATAATATCCCAGGCAGGCTTATAGCTACTCGCCAAAGAATTAATAGGTTAATTAGACCACACTAAAGACCTTTAACTATCATGAGTTTCATATACACGAGGCATATAACATATATTAGGTTCACTTACACGGGGTAAGTAATAAATATTAGGTTCACTAGGTTTTACTCTTATGCGAGATTTATTAGTGGTACAGCTTAAGAAGACCGCCTTATATAAAGTCCTCATAATAACTCTAACCTTTAAATGAAAGTCTGAACTCGGGTTAGTATTATTAGAAACTGCTAAGATATGCCCCCTTACGTTGAGGTTAGCGTGAATGCCTTCCTTAAGTGCTTAGAAGAATGTTGATTTAGGGGACTGTGGGGGAGTTAGTAGTAGAGCAAACTTTACTTAAGAATAGCTATAAACTAGCTCTAGTGCTAATACTTCACTATTTATTTAGTTATTTCTATTTTCTATATATTGTGGGTTATTATTTAGGTCTGCAATAGCTTTAGAGTCGCTCTAGATAGCAGTTCTTAGGTTGAGGAGCGTAGTATAGTAATTTTAGATCTCCTCTAGGGTTATTTCTTTGAAGTTATCATGGCGGGTATCTATTTGGCTATTAAAAATAGCTTCTTTATTAAAAAGGACGTTATAAGTAGTAATAACCTCTTCTTTTAGAGGGTTCCAAATCCTATAGCTATTTGAGGTAGTATAACTAATGAGGTAGCTGATCTAGGCTTTTGCTACTAGTTGCTAGCGTTAATTTTAATAAAGTTGGGCGTCTAAAGTTATTATAAAAGACTTACTACTATATACTTAAAGATAGGTTAGGTCAGGTACTGCAAAACCCTCTTTTAACGTCTTGTGAAGTATCTCATAAGGCGTCTTCTAGCCTTTTTGCTATTTTCATAGCGTCCAGTTATATAGGTGGGTGGCAGCTTTCATGATTTCAGGCTATAGCACTATAGGTAGCGAGACTGAGAGTCAATGGGGAGCGGGATCTTTGCTTAATAATAGTAGCAATCCTTTTAGCGCCTCCATTTTAGGCTTACGTATTTAGAGCGGATGGCTCTATTTGAATACCCTTGCTTTCAAGCCTTACTATAACTCTTAGGTATTAAAGTATCTCGTTATTAGCCTCAATAACCTGGACCTTAGTCTTATACTATATATTAATTATTAATATAACTTTATCTACTACTTAGATAAGGGATTTGCTTATTTAGTTAGCTAGGTAGAAGTCCCAGGCGAAGCATGAGGCTCTATCCGCTATAATAGCTGCTGACGTATACCCTCTATATCCCTTATTATAGTCGTGGAAGTTAATAGCGATCCTTTTGCTAGGTTTTGACAATATCACCAACTCTCTCGGGGCTCGGCGGACTTGTCTTATCATCTTCGCTATAGCATAAGAGTCGCACTTGATAGTCTCAATAGGCTTATTGTCGTTGTTGATATGAACACCTCTTGTGGCCTTAGGTAGCTGTCATAAGGGTTCTGGGCTGCAATAGCTAATATGTTAATGCTATAATAGTATTAAACCTCGAAGAGGTCTGCAAATAGTTAAAGAATTATACTTTTAGCAAAGAGGGCGTTCACATATCTCATCTGGAGGGGTAGTGGATTTATAGCTATTAGTAGCTATCACCACAAACCCCATAGGGATACTCGCCCCCTTACGTAGACATTACTCAAGCAGATACTATTAGTTAATATTAAATATCTCTACTATATAGGTATAATCTCTTCATCGGAGGTAGTTTTAATTAGGGTCGCTAGGTCTTATATCCCACTATATACCCTTCTTTCGCATTAGTTATATAGATATGAGGCTAGTAGCTAGCTATTTGCAATATGCCATATTATTGAGGTGAAGGGTTGTTGGAAGCCCTCTAGGGCCTTAAAGGTAAAGGTCTACTAACCCCCAGCTATTAATAGCAGCCCTTGAGGTCCTAGCGATAATGAAATCGTCGTAAGAGGCTAATTAAAGGTTAATAAATCGTGAGAGGTCATTAAATATATATATTATCGCTCTAGTATTAAGTAGGACTGAGGAAGAGAGGGAGTATTAAACTTTATTAATTACTATAATAGTCCCCCTATATCTACTATTATAGCTACTATATAGTTATTAACCTAATTGATGAGTTTTTGCCTTTTCAAATTCCTCTACTAAATTACTACCTAGCTAGATCCTCTTAAGGATATAGTTAATAAGGTTCTTATTAATATTAAACTATTCAGGCTAGCCTTCTAGAAAGGCGATATAGTAGCGCTAGAGGGTATATCCCTTATAGTAGTAGAGAGCATACTATCTATTATTACTACAGTCGTTTTAGTGAGGCTTCTTATTATATAAGTCTTATTAGCTGCTAGCCTTATGCTTATAGCCTCCTCCTCTTTGCTAATGCTTGTTCTCGTCGTCCTCTATAGTTGTGGGTCCAAATACCCCCCTCCTAGGCTTGCTTCTAAAGGCTATATCCGCAAGTTACTAAATAGCTTCACGAGTAGCTAGGAGGATATTACTAGCCTTAACCTTATCTTTATTAGCCTTTATACTCACGAGGGCTTAATAACCTCTAATTTAGGCAGCTAAAGGAGAGTTACTTAAGACCCTATAGTAGTTATTAAACTATAAGCTTAATTACTCTATTAAAGGGACTTTTGCTACTTAGCTTTTAAAGATAGCTATATCCTATTGCTTAACCTAAAGAGTAATCTCTTCTTATATAGTAATAGTTTGATTTTTCCTATTTAAAAGGATATCTTCATACTTATGTACTATAGCCTTTTTTCAATTAATAACTGAGCTACTAACTTAGGCCTGGAGCTTTAATACCTAAGTAGTAATATCTTCTTTTACTAAGTAGTAAGTCTTGAGGTATTACTAATAAATAGTCTCAGATATCTAGACCTATATTATGGCGACGTTTCTAATATACTTAGAGTATACCTTCTTCTCCTCTATATATTAGGTTATTATAGTATTATAGAACTTCGTCTCCTTCTCTTTAAAGTTATAAATAGCATCCTCTTTATTAGTAGGGGTCGCTAAGTTAGTATAAGTACTTAGGTAAGCCCTAATAATAAGCCTTATATCTAGAAGGTTAGGTTTTATAATAGAGTTACTAAGCGATAGCTTATTAGTCTTACTTAGATTAATATAGTGCTATAATTTAACTCTAGAGGCGCGAGCCTCTAGCTAATTAATCTATAATATCTAATCCTTCGGACTATTTAGCTAGATCTTTATGATAGCCTCATCAGCAGAGGGCTTAGACATATTAGGAGGCATTATAGGCCTTCAGAGGGTGGCGAAGAGTAGGTTAGGTCTGCGAATATATAGTTAAAAATAGTTTAGGTGCAATTTGATGCGTTATCCGGTTGCAATAGCTTCAAAATCAGATAACGATATATATAAGACTCTTAATTATCCGACCTTTTCGCGTCAATTGGGTCAAAAATCGAGGTATATATTTCATTCGTTCTGAGGTATAAAGGTCTCCACTAAAATCTCTACTAGATATAGGTACCCACAATCCAGCTATCAGTCGGGACGGATTTCAGGTCAAATCAGCATACGCCCATCGGCGTACGCCCAGTTCGACAACATCCCGTACTTAAGTGCAGCCAAACAACAAGTGCATGACTTGTTGTTACGTACCTTTTGCGCATAGTCTAATTGGTAGTACCGCTGCGCACGCATGGACTGAAGGCTGAGATGCTATTGGCCGCAGCACTACGCCCCTGTGGGGCCCGCCCTTCACAGATACCTATATTTAAGCTAGATTAAAGGAGGGGGATATTAGAGATAGCTCTAAAAATAAGCTCATTCCTTTATTTAGTACTTAGTAGCTAATATACTTAACTTAATTAGCCTAGCTTACCTACTTATTTATACCTCCTATATCCTAATAACTACCTCACTTATCTATAAGCTACTTCTCTAAGTTAATATAATAAATATGAAAAAGAACTACCTCGTCGAACTTCGTCGAAGAAAAACCTAAACGAGCCGGGAGACTCTCTTGCTGGAATTCTCAAAAGATTTGAGATCTTCCAACGCGATTAGCGGTGCTCTGCCGAAACGCCCCACTCCTCTCCACCCCGAATGGGCCCGGAGGCACGGCGCGCCGGATCAGCACCGGCTCTTGACGTTAGACTTTCCGCCGGATCTCTGGACCGTTGTTTTCCCCAACTCTCACTCGCCGACAATAAATTGATGAAACTGTCTGTAAAAAAGGGAAGAAAGCATGCGTATTTCTTTTCCTCTGGTTCACTGTGAGGGACTACAAATGAGTCCTGCAGAGTCCCGGCTGCTTACTGGACAAATGACTCCGGCCAATTATCGAGCTGGTGTAACGAAGCTGCCACAAGGACTCACCAGGACTCATAAAACAGCTTGTGTGCTAGACTGAACTGATACAAGAGGAATTCTCCATACGGCAATTACCTGATCTTGGAAATTTCCGCTGATAAACTTGCTTGCTTTGACCGAATTTCACAACACCAGATAGAGAGAATTTCAAATTTCGATTTCACCATGATCAACTACGTTCCCTCTCGGGTCTCATACCATCTACCACCTCAAACTCTCCTGAGATGGGCTCAGGGCCCTCAAACGGGTAGGTCGCAACTCCCAGCGCCGAGGCATTTGGATGGGTTGAGTTGCTGTAAGCTAACGAAATCACAGGCAGAAAGCCCAGTCTCCCAACCCTCCGGCAATCTCGAGCCCAAGTTGGGCAGGCACATCAGCATCTTTTGACGCAATCAGGCGTCAGGTACCCCATGCGGAAAGCTTGGGAGACAGAATGAAACGCTTCTGGGGTTCTAGTCTACCCTGGGCGCCGGTTGGTAAGAACGCTCCTTCTCGAGAGGCACATACGAAAGGGGCCGACCCTAGTCCCAAGAAAGCTTGAGCAAAGGGCCTGTATTTGTTATCAGTTATCGGATAGAACTTCGATTCAGTTGGCTCCTTAACCAGCACGTATAGAGTAATGAGGTGATTTGTCACGAGCCAAAGTGAACTTTACAAGTTGGGGGTGTGGGGTAGTCTAAAGGAGTTTATGCGTAAAGGAGGGGCACTAGGTGGTCTCTACAATAGATAAGTCCTCTAGCCTCCCTGTATTAGGAAAAGGGGGGCTAGAGAAGAATGTTCAACCCTATATACATACACCTAAGGACTGACTTCTTCACTTTGCACTATACATATGTATGACATGATTCCTTGAGATGGTTCAATATGCTCTGGGTATTCCGTCACGCTGGTTTGTACGCGGCCCTCGAGGGAAACACTCCAATGCAATCTTGTCTTTACCCAGCGTCAGGTTACGCCTTACCCCACAAGAGACTCCGGCTATCTTTCTTGTTGATCCAAGTATACTGCAATAAGTCAGCAGGCACTCAAAAGCCTTATCATTACCAGAACTTACCTCAATACAGCAAGGCTTCCCGTCCCCCACCGTGACAGCCAGAAGATTCGCCTCGCTCCAAACAGGTCTCATCCCAACACCCTCAATTCTCTCCCACCAATCCGCAAACTGACTAATCCTTGGCCCCTTTTCAGGCACATGAATCTCAATAACCAACTGCCCAACCGGGACCTCCTTTCCCTCCGCTTCCCCACCTCTTCCAAACTCCTCAAGAAAGCTTTCCACAGCAGGAAACTCATCTCCCTCGATATCCATCTTGATCAGATCAACATAATCATGCCCCAGCTTCTTCATGATGCTCTTGATACTCAAGAATTCAGTTTTTTCCTTGTCGTCAAAGAAATCATACCCCGCCACAGCCGTTTGAAAGAAGTGAGTGCGGTTGGGATACTGCGCCGTCAAACCCTGACCCCACCCCTCAACTGTGTCATCGAATCCCCAGACCTCCGCTTGGGAAGACCGGTTGAGCAGCTCATCTTCAAAAGACGAGTCGCCGCCGATCCCAAAGCTGTACACGCGAATCGGACGTCGAAGTTCTGATGGGGCATTCTCGTACTTGCTCATCCCGCAGATCCACTTTCCCCCGTCACCTAGCTTACCCACTCGCTGAATGTCCCATGGACAGGTGTAGGTTGCGGGGAAGAGGTCCCAGAGAGTGTACCAGAATCGAAGGGATTCATCTCTGGGCGTGAAGCTGTGGCAGTAAATCAGCACTCATAATTTTCTTTTCTCTTCATTCTCGGAGAGATCCAGATGAGCTGGGGAGGAGTTGATCAACTAACAGCGTTGCGTCATAGTCTTTGTTTTTCTCCATCCATGCATGTCGCTGCCGGACAGACCTCAGCCACGAGGTCTCGGAAATGGCGGCGCGGGCGAGCTCTCCGGCGTGCGGATCATTTTGACTGGCAACACCGTCCCTCCACCAATCAGTGAGTGCCGGTGTGAAGAGGTAGAGTATCACGACCGGAACGGCCAGAAAGATGGCGCTCAGCAGAGCGGAAAACCGACTCTGACCTGATGGTCCCGCGGCCATTGTTGAAGAGCACGACACACGGACAAGACATTAGAAGCGAGTGCGGTAATAATATCCGAGTTACGTATGGTCTTGTATTAAACCTTTGGAAATCCCACTTTCCCTACACGAGCGATTCCTCTAACCTTGTCTGAAAGAGGACAGCTTCGCAAGCTTGAATCATCATATCCCCACAACACCACTAAAATAAGCTTTACGCTACTCAGAACTTAGTAACCTTCACATCCGAAAGAGACCGGGTCTTTTCCACGCCGAATGAATTCTTGGTAATTAATAAAAGCTTAGCAGTAATTACTAACTACTGCAATGATTTTGAACAAAACCTTGAACTAGAAGACTCAGAATAAGCCATGGGACACGAACAACTAGTGTACGGAAATAGTTTCTACAAAACTACTGCTAACCTGAATAGGACTCTTTGCGGCTTCAGAATATTCTCAGAAGGACTTTGTCACGAGTTAGGCTTCAGATAGCAGCACATCAGAGCCCAGACTATCTCGCTGTTATCTCTGAGCACCCCTCTTCGGCACCCTCTTAAGCCTATTCGGGCAATGCGTGTGGCGGTAGCCACATCTCGCGTAGTTGTGCTAATGCTGCGCGTTAGGCGTAAGTTATATAGAGGCCTATTACCCATAGTAACGCAGCGAAGTGTATCTTTAATTATGATAAATTGAATTTCGACGCGATGCAATAATAGTGAATTTCTCACTCTAAAACGCTTATCTATCATTTGTAAATAATGCTTATTATGAATGTTCGATTTGGCGTGGCCTACTGCTAAAAGTGTATTTGTGGCGAAGCTGACCCAGAACTTATTTAAATAGGCTTAAGAGGGTGCCGAAGAGGGGACCGGGGGGTGCCGAAAAGGGGTACCCGTTATCTCTGAGTAGCGGTATTCGGCGCCCCCCTGCTCGGTATTTGGCAACCCCTTAAGCCTATTCGAGTAAGTTTCGGTCCACCTCCGCCACACTGCGAAGTTCAGTATGCAGAGCTCTCATACCTATTAAATACTACTAGCAGTTCGAGCAATAACAGTACGTGAGGCCTCAGCTACTTCTACTAGGCAGTATTAGTAGGCAATAATAGTATAGGGGCTAATAGGCTTAGTTTTATAATAATAATAAATAACGTAATGTGTTATCCTTGTTGTATAATAATCGATTTGGTGTAGCCCACGCCTAAAAACGCATTTGTGGCGGAGGTGGACCGAAACTTACTCGAATAGGCTTAAGGGGGTGCCGAATACCGAGCAGGGGGGCGCCGAATACCGCTACTCGTTATCTCTATACCTCTACTGGGGTTTCAGATGTTAGCTTAAGAAGGGTTCCACTGTTGACATGGCTGTACAGCATGTCTGCTGACATGAACAGTGGAACTCTAGCCGCGGTAATATTTGAAACCCCGGCGAGGGTGTAACTCTTGGTACTGTAACCTTTATGATCATGGCTTTATATCCGAAAAGCAAACGGGATCTTTTCGAAGCCGAATGATGAATAAAAGCTTAGCAGTACTTACGACAATTGTGACGAATTTGAATAAAACCTCAAACTGGAAGAGAGGGTGTAACTCCACGTGTAGGAGCGCGAGACAGTTGAGCAAACTTGGATCATCCGATCCCCACAACACCACTAAAATAAAGTTTACTAAGAACCACTACTGAAACGGTTCACATGAAGCCATTGCCCATCCAATAAGCCTCTTTGCGGCTGTGGATTCTGGAATGTTCCCAGAAGGACTTTGTCACGAGTCAGGCTTCAGATGGCGACAAGGGATCGGACTGTCCCGCCACTTGGTATCACTTCTCGACAGGCTTCAGGGCAAACGGCGGTTACAGGCACATTACTTCAGTTGAGATTTTTTCAGGACTTGTCAGCTTAAGTCGGTCAAGGACTCAAGGTCAACAAAGGCAGCCTTGCACATAAGATAGTGCAAGCAAAGTGGCCAAGACCACACATAGTATGCGTCATTAGTGTATAATCAGTGATTGTCAGTTTCGGGTGCAGGATGCATTAACGGCGAAATTATGGTATCTTGTAAGAGGCCGTTACAGGCACGATACGAAGGAGACCGAAATCTCCACACCGAGTACCGTTTCATTCGGCCAACTCATTACCGTAGAATCTTGTCCAACCCAGAATCCGCACCTTACATACTGCCCACCCCATGTAACTGGCCCACTCGAACCCCTGCCGGCCCCTGCTACGACCCTGGCAGGCCTCCGCCGCCCTCCTACAGCTGGCCAATCGGTCGATACAGGCAGGGGGGTGCGGATTCTGGGTTGGACAAGATTCTACGGTACTCAAGGCTCCGAGGTCGTGAGTATTTAATTCCTGGACTGGCGCCCTTACGACTTCGACTTGGGGATGGCTTATTCTTTCAAGTGTCCTTCAATAAACTGAACTCAAAGCACGCATTCTGGCGAAGTATATCTGTATCCCAAAGCGAACATGAAGCTTATTTCGACTCTTTTGGTCCTCGTCAGCGCTGGGGCGGTTGTGGGTGTGAGTTGACTCTTCCATTGAGAGAGCCATCTTCCATCACTTTTTGCTTACTGAACAACTGCAGGATCCATTGGCTGGAACCAAAGCAAACCCTCGCGTACAGCGCGCTGAAGGAACCTGGCACTTGAGGCCCAGACAAACAGAGGCTGTCGCAGCTTCTGAGCTCGACCAACCGGCTCAGAAGAGGGACGAAGAGGCAACCAAGACCAACCCCAGAGCTAAGCGAGCCGACGGGACCTTCAACCTGGTGCCAAGAGCGTCGACTACGTCGGAGGGCATGCTTCCGCCGCCCTAGACAGCTAACCAAGACCTCAGGTTCACGCCAGGGCTGCAGTAGGAGGCAAAAAGCGGCTGAGAAAGCAACATGGAAAAAAACTCAGACTAAGATCAAAGGCAACTACACACAGTGCGGCCCACCCTTGAGGAGACGTAATCCAGGCACCTCGGTGTCGGGGAAGAGCGAGAAGTACTGTAGATAGCGCATCCGGTGATCTTAGTATGTAGTATGGCAATAGAGTGTGTACCCAGGCGTCTCAAAGCAAGGGGCAGGATATTCGGGACCCCAACCTAGCTATTCGGGACCTCTCCAGCTACCGCTAAGTAGGCGCGCGCCACGTAGGCCTCCAAAGACCAGCAAAAAGAGCTGTCGGACTTTTACGCGTCAATTGGATGAAAATTGCTATTATGTATTTCGTGAGTTCGCCGGTACAAAGTTCTCCACCAAAGTCTCCGCTAAATATAGGTACCTATAATCCGGCTCTCTGTTGGGATGGATTTCAGGTGAAATCAGCATACGCCCAGTTCGATACGCCCCCTTAGGTTGGCGCCTAAAGGCCCTAAACTAGCTACTTTTGTAAACCTCAAATCCCCTACTTGTGGGCCTTTATATATCTTAATTAGGGGTATTCCTATTACTTTATTATGCTCTTATCGTCCTTATGAAAACCTCCTAGTGGGTAGGAAAGAGTGATGCTATTTATAGAGCTATCTTAGCCTCTAATTTAGTCCTCCTGTTATTTGCGTTTGGCTAAGTTCTTTAGGTGAGTCTTATAGTGAGCGTTTGAATCTGCAGAACCACCCGGAGTATTATCTCAGACCTCAGACGATTAAACCATAGGCGTGGGCGTAGCTAGGCAATTATTAAGGGGCGACTTCGTTGCTATTACCCCCGTGCTTTTTTTCTGCCGTAGTATATACTTTTTTTTAGCGGGTACGGCCCCCATAATGCTAAGTTATGCATTCCACACTGAATTTTATATGAAAGGTATATCTGTCGAACTGGGCGTACGCCGATGGGCGTATGCCGATTTAACCCAAGATCCATCCCAACCAATAGCTGGATTGTGGGTACCTATATCTAGCAGAGATTTTAGTGGAGACCTTTATACCTCAGAACTCACAAAACACACACCCCAATTTTCACCCAATTGACGCGTAAAAGTCCAACAATTAAGAGTCTCATACGTATTATTACCTGATTTTGAAGCTATCGCAACCAGACAACGCGTCAAATTGCACCTAAACTATTTTCAACCATATATTCGCAGACCTAACCTACTCTTCGCCACCCTCTAAAGGCCTACAATGCCTCCCAATATATCCAAGCCCTCTACTAATAAGGCCATCACGAAGATCCAGCTGAACAGTCCGAAGGATTAGATATCATAGATTAATCAGCTAGAGGCTCGCGCCTCTAGAGTCAAATTATAGCACTATATCGATCCGAGCAAGACCAACAAGCCATCACTTAGTAACGCCATCACAAAACCCAACCTTCCAAATATAAGGCTCATTATTAGGGCCTACCGAAGTACTCGCACTAACTTAGCGACCCCTACTAATAAAGAGGATGCTATGTACAACTTCAAAGAGAAGGAGATGAAGTTCTATAATACCATAATAACCCGATATGCGGAGGAGAAGAAGGTCTACTCTAAGCATATCAGAAACGTCCCCACGATATAGGACTAGATATCTGATACTATCTATTGCTAATACCTCGAGACTTACTACTTAGCAAAAGAAGATATTGCCACTTAGGTATCGAAGCTCTAGGCCCGAGTTGGTGGCTTAGTTGTTAATCGAAAAAAGGCTGTAGTACGCAAGTATGAAGATATCCTTTCAAATAGGAAAAATCAAACTATTACCACACGAGTAGAGATCACCCTTTAGGTCAAGCGATAGGATATAGCTATCTTCAAAGGCCAAGCAGCAAAAGTCCCTCAAATAGAGCAGTTAAGCTTATAGTTTAATAACTACTATAGGGTCTTAAGTAACTCTCCTTTAGCTGCCTAGATAGGAGGGTATTAAGCCCTCGTGGGCATAAAGGCCAACAAAAACAAGCTTAAGGCTAGTGATATTCTCCTGGCTACCCGTGAAGCTATCCAGCGGCTTGCAGATACCGCGTTCAGGAGCAAGCCTGGGAGGGGCGTATTTAGGCCTACTATAGTAGATATTAATAACAACAACTCCGAAAATAATAACCCCAAGCATTAGCAAAGAGGAGGAGGCCATAAGCATAAGGCTAGCAGCCAATAAGACTTATATAATAAGAAGCCTCGCTAAAATAACCGCAGCAATAATAGGTAGTACGCTCTCTACTACCACAAGGGATATACTCTCTAGCGCTACTACGTCGCCTTTCCAGAAGACCAGCCCAAATAGTTTAGCCTTCATAAAAACCTTATTAACTTCATTATTAAGAGGATCTAGCCTAGTAGTAATTTAGTGGAGGAATTCGAAAAGGCGAAGACTCATCAATCAGGTTAATGACTATATAGTAGCCGTAATAGTAGATATAGGGGGACTATTATAGTAATTAATAAAGTTTAATACTCCCTCTCTTCCTCAGTCCTACTTAATACTAGAGCGATAATACATATATTCAATAATCTATTACGATTTATTAACCTTTAATTAGCCTCTCACAATAGTTTTATTATCACTAGGACCTCAAGGGCTGCTATTAATAGCTATGGGTCTATAGACCTTCACCTTCAAGGCCCTAGAGGGCTACTAACAACCCTTTAACTTAATAACGTAGCGTATTATAAACATCTTACTACTAGCCTCATATCTATACAACTACTTCAAAAGAAGGGTATATAGTAGGATATAAGACCAAGCAACCCTAATTAAAACTGCCTCCAACGAAGAGATTACACCTACGTAGGGGAGATATTCAACATTAACCAACAGCATCTGCTCAAGTATCGTCCACATAAGGGGGCGAGTATCCCTACGGGGTTCGTGGTGATAGCTACTCCTCCAGATGAGATACGTGAACGCCCTCTTCGCCAAAAGTATAACTCTTCGACTATTCGCAGACCTCTTCGAGGTTTAATACTATTATAGCATCAATATATTAGCTATTGCAGCCCAGAACCCTTATAATAGCTACCTAAGGCCACAAGAGGTGTTTATATCAACAACAACAACAAGCCTATTGAGACTATTAAATGCAACTCTTGCGCTATAGCGAAGATAATAAGACAAGTCCGCTAAGCCCCAAGAGAGTTAGTAATATCATCAAAACCTAGCAAAAGGATCGCTATTAACTTCCACAACTATAATAAGGGATATAGAGGGTATATATTAGCAGCTATTATAGCGGACAGAGCCTCAGGCTTCGCCTGGGACTTCTACCTAACTAACCGAACAAGCAAATCCCTCATCCAAGTAGTAGATAAAGTTATATTAATAATTAACATATAGTATAAGACTAAGGTCCAGGTTATTAAGGCTAACAACAAGATACTTTAATACCTAAGAGTTATAGCAAGGCTTAAAAGCAAGGGTATTCAAATAGAGCCATCCGCTCTAAATATGCAAGCCTAAAATAGAGGCGCCGAAAGGATTGCTGCCATTATTAAGCAAAAGTCCCGCTCCCTATAACTCTTAGCCTCGCTACCTATAGTACTATAGCCCGAAATCATGAAAGCTGCTACCTACCTATATAACTAGACGCCATAAAAACAGTAAAAAGGCTGGAAGACGCCTTATGAGATACTTCATAAGACGTTAAAAGAGGGTTTTATAGTACCTAACCTAGACTATCTTCGAGCATATAGTAATAAGTCTTTTGTAATAACTTCAGATGCCTAACTTCATTAAACTCAACACCAGTAACTAGCTGCAAAAGCCTAGATCAGCTACCTTATTAGTTATACTACCTCAAATAGCTATAGGATTTGGAACCCTCTAAAAGGAGAGGTTATTACCACTTAAGACGTCCTTTTTAATAAAGAGGCTATTTTTAATAGCTAAATAGATACCCACCACAATAACTTCAAAGATATAAGCCTAGAGGAGATCTAAAATCACTATACTACGCTCCTCAACCTAAGAACTACTATTTAGAGCAACTCTAAAGCTATTATAGACCTAAATAACAACCCACAACGTGTAGAAAACAGAAATAACTAAATAAATAGTAAAGTATTAGCACTAGAGCCAGTTTATAGCTATTCTTAAGCAAAATTTGCTCTACTGCTAACTCCCCCACAGTCCCCCAAATTAATATTCTTCCAAGCACTTAAGGAAGGCATTAACGCTAACCTCAACGTGAGGGGGCATATCTCAGCAGTTTCTAATAATACTAACCTAAGTTCAGACTTCTACTCAAAAGTTAGAGTTACCACAAGGACTTTATATAAGGTAGTCTTCCTAAGCTATACTACTAATAAATTTCACTTACCTTATATAAGTAAACCCGATATGTATTATATACCTTATGTATATAAAACTAATGATAGTTAAAGGTCTTTAGTGTGATCTAATTAACCTATTGATCCTTTAGCGAGCGGCTATAAGCCTGCCCGGGATATCACAATAAGGCTACTATTCCCAGCCCTAGAAGTAATGACTTCAGGGATAAATCTAAAGTAGCAAAATGCCTACTAGAAGTTATTGCTAAAGTTACTCTTATTATATATTAAACTATAAAATCACCCTATAGGGGCTGAGTTTATTTAGGCTAAAGAGAGTTATCTCTAGAGCCACTAAATATCCCAATCTTAGTTAATAGTATCGCAAAAAACTGCAAAGGGTTATAAGGTCCTTAGATGCCACTAGGTATATACCTACAAGCTAAACAAGTATAGCAAGCTTCTAAAAGTTAAGGCGAGACTTATAGTAAGAGGTAATTAACAGCCTCATAACCTTCGTAATACCTATACTACTATATTAGCTAGGATATCATTTAGAACCCTCGTTACTATTGCTAACTGATTTAATATAGATCTAATCTAATATAACGCTATTAATACCTTTATATATACTAACCTTAATAAAGAGGTCTATATAGAGATGCTGCTAGGGTATTGAGAGCCTGGAAGAGTGCTCAAGCTGCTAAAGGCCCTATATAGGCTTTGCAGATCCCCTCTCTTATGGCAGCAACACCTCAAAAAGGGTCTAAATACCCTTAATTTTAAGTAGATACCTAGTGAAAACTACTATTAGCGCTATAGCAAGGTCTTATTCTTCTTCTACGTTAATAACTACATCATAGCGTATTCCCCCGAAGATTATAGTTATACTACCTCACTAATTAGATAACTATAGAAATAATACTATCTTGAGGGTAGTTAAGACCTATATTAGTTCCTAGGGATCAAAGTCCTTTGAGATTATCCAAATAAGAGGCTATAGCTATTATAGTTAGTATTTATTAATAAGTTAATAAAACTGCTAAATAACTACGTTAATACCGACTTATGATATAATACCCTAATAGCTACTAAAGAGCTATTACTATATAAAGAGCAAGCGACGCCTCAAGAGATTCAGCTATATTAATGAAAGGTCGGATCGCTACTATATGCTGCTATTATAACCAGACCTGATATTACTTTTGCAGTTAGTCGTCTTGTGAGATTCAACCAAAACCCTAGCTCAAAACACTACCAAGCTGCTAATTAGGCTATATAATACCTACTGAAGATAAAAGGGCTCTATCTTAAGTATAGAGTAAAGGATACTAATAGGTTAGAGGTAGCTTCAGACGCTAGTTTCGCAGATAATTCAATAGATCAAAAGAGCTCTCAAGCCTTCATAATAAAGCTATTTGGAGGGATAATCGCTTAGAGGGCTAATAAATAACAGATAGTCATAACTTCCACTATAGAAGCAGAGCTTTTGGCCCTATTGCAGGCTGCGAAGGAAGGACTATTCGTAAGTCGGCTAATAACTGCCTTATGGGTGAGCCTCCCTCCTAGAGGAGAGCCTTCCTACGCAGTCGCAGTTAATCAGCCTCACGATAGCCTCAAGGTAGTTATCTAATGTAATAATACCT